>LPNX010553845.1:103499-159297 GCA_001517045.1 Pseudotsuga menziesii
CCACTGGAGAAAAGTTGGGGCCCATTCCATTTCGCTTCAGCCCACTTTGGGTCTCCATGGAAGGTTTCTCAAATCTGGTTGCAGAAACGTGGAACAAGGCAGTCTCTAGCTCACCATTCTACATTTGGGAGGAGAAACTAAGAAGACTTAAAATGGCCCTGAAATCCTGGGCAAAGGCCCAGCCATCTCCTATCTCGGAAAGAATGCAGGCCCAACGCGCTCTTGGAAATCACCAGATTTTGATGGAGGAGTCCATGATCACCCCGGAGATGCTAAACAAGGAAATCGACCTCCAAAAGGCACTTCACTCAGCGCTGAGAAGAGAGGAGCAGTATTGGAGAATAAAAGCGCGTTGCCTTTGGCTGCAAGAGGGCGATAAAAACACCTCCTTCTTTCATAAACAGGCAGAAGCAAGGAAAAATCAGAATAACATTAGAGAAATTCATTTCCAGGAACAAGTGATCAGTAACTTTGAGGAGATAAAGAACGCGGCCCACTGCTTTTTTAAAGATCTGTTCACTGAAGATATGGACGCGACCCCTCCCCTGGATCGATACCCTCTCTCTGAGATCCCCTTGCTCATCAACGTGGAAGAAAATCGCAGGCTAATGGCTTCAATATCGACTGAAGAGATAAGAGAAGCTATTCAGGGAATGAACCCGGACAAGGCTCCCGGGCCAGATGGATTTACGGCAAGATTTTTCATAGTTTGTTGGGACATCATTCAGAAAGACTTAGTCAAAATGGTAAGGAAATCCCAGAACTGCAGCAAAATCGGTGGGAGCACAAACTCCTCTTTCCTGGCGCTAATTCCTAAAGAGAAAGGAGCTCTAAACTTTTCCAGATTCCGGCCCATCTCTCTTTGCAATACAGGCTATAAAATTATCACTAAAGTAATCGCCAACAGACTAAAAAAAATCCTCCCAAGGATCATCCCGGAGAACCAAGGGGGCTTCATTCAGGGCAGACAAATCCAGGACAACATCATCTTGGTCCAGGAGGCTATCCATTCCAGCTGTCAACGAAAAGAAAAAGGTATGATAGTGAAGCTTGACCTCGCTAATGCTTTTGACAGAGTTCGATTAAGTTTTCTGTTTGCTGTCATGGGAAAAATGGGTTTCCACGCTCAGTTAGTAAATTGGATCAAAGCTTGCATTTCGGAGCCCTGGATCGCCCCATTGGTGAATGGGAGACCGACCAACTTCTTTCAAGCAACCAGGGGCTTAAGGCAGGGCTGCCCTCTATCCCCCCTGCTTTATGTGATCCAAGCCTCGGTCCTCAGCTACCAACTTGTCAAGAGAACCCAGCCGCAGTCTCTCTCGGGGCTGTCAATCTCTCCCAGAGTGAAGAACCTGAACCATGCCCAGTTCGCGGATGATACCCTCCTTTTAGGCCGGGCAAATCTCTCTACGGCCAGGTCCTTCAAGAATGAGTTGGATGCCTTCACGGAGGCTTCTGGAAGTGAAATCAGCTTGAGGAAAAGCAAGATCTACAGCTGGAACTGCCCCCCCATCGAGATGGCTGAGATCTCCAGAATGCTGAACATGGAGGGGACCTCCCGGTGGGATTCCATTAAATATCTCGGAATTCCTCTCGTGAAAACAGCCCCTAGAAAAAGCCTTTGGATGCCCTTGCTCGAAAAACTCAAGAATAAAATCAAGTCTTGGGGGGCCTCTTGGCTGAACAAAGCGGGTAAATTAGTTCTCATAAATTCTGTTTTAACCTCCCTGCCTATTTACCAAGCCTCGCTCTTATTAGCCCCTAAAGGAATAGTGATAGAAATTGACAAGCTGCTGAAAAATTTCCTTTGGGAAGGGGGAAGGAATGAAGGAAGGAAAATGCACTTAGTAAGCTGGAACAAAGTCAAAGCCCCAAAATGGGAAGGAGGGCTGCAAATCAGAGATGTGGCTACTCAGAACTTAGCCATGGGAGGAAAAATTCTCTGGAAAATGGTCAGTGGGAAAACCACTTGGAGCTCCAAAGCGTTGAGAACAAAGTACTTCAGAGGCCACAAAGAAAGGTGCCTGTACCACCCCCCAAGGACAACGAAAGGCTCCCCTATCCTCTCCCTTTGCCTCAAATTCCTAAACTTGATCTCTTCCAACCTCACTTGGATTCCGGGTAATGGCGCCAAAATAACTTTTTGGGAAGACTCTATTCTAGGTCAGCCTCCTCTTATTGGCTCGGTTGGTCTGGAGAACATCAAAAACTGGCTTCATTCCTTCAGTAAATTCACCCTTTGGGATCTTTCTAGGTGGGGGCCGGATGACAGTTGGCTCGAGTGGGACCTGGGGCCTGTCCCACCGCCTCTTGACCTGGAAGCCCGCGCCCTCCTAGTTGCTCTTCAAGGCCTCTCCCCAACTTCCTCTAAGCTGAAAGATAAAAGGGGTTGGGGCTCTTCCTCCGGAAAGTACACAGCCTCTGCTGGTTATGTTATCCTTAAAGCCATTCCGTGGGCTGCCCCTGACCCCAAGGTGTGGAGAAATCTGTGGCTCCACCCCTCCCTCCCCAAGATCGATCTCTTTTGCTGGTCTCTTCTGCACAACAGCATTTTAACCTGGGACAATCTTCTTAAAAGAGGTTGGGAGGGGCCCTCTAGATGCCCTCTCTGTGCCAGCCATGAAGAAAACTCGCTTCACTTGTTTCTGCAATGCCCGTTTGCAATTGATCTCTGGAATCTTCTCCTTGAACAGCTGAACCTGATCCTCCCCTCTTCCATCTTCATCCTGTTTGCTCATTGGCCTGACTTAGCCCCCTTCCCTCTCACCAATCTGAAGCTGATAAAATTGTGCTGGATGTGGATTCCTAAAGTCTTCTGCTGGAAAGTTTGGTTGGAAAGAAACAGCAGAGTTTTCCGGGATAAAGCAGGTACTCCGGCCCAAGTTGCCACTAAAGTGAAAGCCTTGATTGGGGAGCTGGTTTCTTCAAATCCTAATCTCACCAATGAAGCCTCCCCAGATCACAATGATCACAGTTGGTTCCATCAGATCGACCCCTCCATTCTCACCAGATCCAAGATCTCGGTTAAGCATTACGATCCTTGGGAAATTAGATTAGAAGAGCAGGAGTTCATCAAATGGAGATCTGCTCTAAATGAACACATACTGCAGGCTGACGGGGCCTCGAAGGGAAATCCAGGGCTTACAGGCAGCGGAGGAGTTATAATTGATGTCACCGGCAGAATTATCCTCAATTTCTCCTGGGGTCTGGGCAAAAAAACAAACAATGCTGCCGAATTTCTTGCCATTTGGCAGGGTCTCTCTCAGGCTAGAGCGCTCTCCATCAAGAAGCTCGCTATAATAAGTGACTCCAGAATCACCATCCAGGCTCTCATTCTGAAGAAGCCTCCAAACAATATGGAGCTGACCCACATCTTCAGGAAAGTCTCACTCAAGACAAAAGAATTTGAAGAGGTGAAATTCTACCATGTTCTTAGGCATCTGAACAAATTAGCTGATCATGAAGCAAACATGGGAGCACAGTTGAACAAAGGAGAATTAAGTCTAAATGGCACCATCAGTCACGTGACCATCCCTTAGTCACAGCGACTCTGACCCTTCCAGCCCTGTACAGGATTTGCAATGAGATTCTCGTGCTACATAAGCTCTGCGTGGGCGAATATCTGGAGGATTTTGTGTTGTACAAACCACAGAAATAATTCAAACAAGCAGCGAACTGGAATCATGACCACGATCCTCTTTGTACTGGCTCTGTTTCCATCGAAATTGGCACCCAATAATCGCCCTCAAGGAAGATCCCCATCCAGCAAGGTAAATCGGCTGTCAGTAAAGGAAATCTCAAGGATCTGTATTGTTACATCCCTCTTTTCAGATGCAGCCATTTTCACGTTTCTATATCAGGCAGCGTCCCCCCTTCAGCCCCATTATTCTCTGTCTCTCTCTGAAGGAAGCGCTGAGCTATTTGCAGAGAGTGTTCTAAGTAAGTGGTAGGAAGCACGGCGATGGCCTCCAGCTTGTCCTCCCTTGAATCGCGCTTTGCTCAACTCCAGGCGGATCTCAACGAGCTAAAGTCAGCTGGTAGCAAAATAGAGAGCAAGCAACTCAGGATGCAGGCTCTTGGAACAAGCAGATGGGAAAGCATGAACATGGAATTAAAAGAATTGAGGGAAGAGATCTACGAAGATAAGCTGAAAAATATAAAGGAGCTGGCTGAGGCCACTGGAGGAATTGGTTCCAGGCTGAAGGAACTGGAAAAGAAGGTCGCTGATCTGCTCAAAGAGAAGGCGCCTAAACCAGATCGCTGATGTTCTACTTCTCAGTTTTCAAGCTCTCCCCTATTTACAAGCTCTGTTCTATCTGTTTACAAGCTCTGCTGGTTATGGTTTTCTCTTATGTCTCTGTTTAGCTCACCAGAACTTTTGTAAAGGGCGTAATCGTTAGTTTGCAACCTGTTTTTCTGGTTTCCATGTTTATGATAATCTAGTATCAGATTGTAAAGCCTCTGGCAGCTGGTTTGCCAGTTCGATAATTAAAAAGCCCCATAACCGTTTTAGTAAAAAAAAAATATAACCCAGAGCATAACTAGCTGGCTATAATAGTCTCAGCAAGCAAAAGTACTGAAATATATGCTGGAAAAAAACACAGCAGCAAAAAATTGGCCTTCCATGCCATCCAATGAAGTATTTTCATATCCAATTCATCAAAAAATAAGAGGCCAAAACAGCCCACAGGTCATGCTCTCAGAAATATGCTTGAAAATCACCAATAGATGAAACATAAATCAGCCGTAGCATCATATATCTAGAGAAAATCCATAAATCCAGAAATCATAGTCCATCATGAAATCCATCATAAAAATCCAGAAATGCCCAAGCATAAAGCCTCCAAACCAGCATGTAGATCATAAAGAACATAAAAAACATGAAGCCATAATACACCTGCAGAAGAAATGCTCACAAAACCTTTTTAGAAAACCTGAAAAGTTTCCACCAATGAAGTACCTCTCTGTTCACATATAGTCCAAGATCCTTTGAGAATGTTGCCACCTGCTTTAGCCAAAGTATCTGCTTTGAAATTTCATTCCCTATAAATGTGTTTGAAAGACACATAATCCAGACTATCAGCTAAACAATGAACATCTTGAAGAATCATGGCTAATTCAGTATTTAGTAGTCGATACTTACCAGTTGCCTAGTTTATGACTAACTGAGAATCCCCAAATACTTGAATTTTATCCAAATTATGCTGCCTAGTCAGCCTAAGAAGAAGCTTAAGTGCACATAATTCTGCATAATTATTAGTACCCAAGCCTAATCCTGCTTTGAAAGAAACATAATGGATATCAGATATGAACAGTATACCATCAGCCCCACAAGTCATTGGGTCCCCAGCTGCAGATCCATCAAAGTATCCCCATGCATACGATTGATCAATGATTTCCACAAAAATAGATCTGATAGAAACCGCAGATAAAACCTGTGGAAAGTTCTTTATCATACCTAAACTGAAGCTTGATACTTGTGCAGGAGTAGTGACAAGATCCTCAAAGCAAAACCTATTTCTTGCTTTCCAGATAAACCAGAGTACAATAATAGGTAAAGATTTGAAAGGAACCACATCTGGAATAAAGCACCAGTTTTTAAAACAATCAGACAGGGAATCTCCATACCATAAATTATTAAGTTTCAAATGAACCTCAATAATTGACCAAACTGATTGAGTAAAAGGGCACTCCACAGCAATATGAAAATTGGATTCACAGCTCTGTTTGCATAAAAAGCACCTGCCAGGGCCTTCTCTACCCCTAGAACATAGAACATCCCAGGTCAATGCTTTACCAGAGAGAAGAAACCAACTAAGAATTTTAGTTTTAAGTGGACACTTCATCTTCCAGAGGACCTTCCACCACCAGATCAAATCCACTTCTCTGTTCAAAAGCTCAGCATAACCCTCTTTAGGAGAATATTTGCCAGTTTTAGATAAGTTCCAGATAAGGCAATCGACTGCGGGAGAGAGTCTAACATGACTAGACTTGAGAATGGCTATATAACCATTCCAAGCAGCAATCTCAAGTGGATCAGTAAATCCAATAGAGTCTGCAGATAACCAAGATTGAGACATCAAACCAGACATACAAGGAATTCCAATATCAGAAATGAGGTGAAAACCAGCCAAATGTAATCTGTCTAGCATAGGAACTGGAAGAGTATGTCTCCATTTACATCCAGACCACGAATCTAAAGCAATACGAACATCCCTGCCAGCTCCAATCTTCCAGACAAGAGAATTACCTATGATATCAAAAGCCCAAAGAACAGCTTTCCAACAAATAGAAATATTCTTTTTCTTTTTAGAAATAGATCTAATCCACTCCAGAATATTCATTGGGTAAATGTATTTCTGAAATGCAATCTTAATCCATAAACCCGAACCATGAATAATATTCCAGACATTTTTTGCTGCAAGTGCCTTAGCAAATAACACCGGAACCTTAAGACCCCAACCACCCATAGATTTAGGCATAGCAAGTATCTTCCAAGAAATCCAAGGAAAACCAGCAGAGTTTTGTTTACCATCCCAAAGAAAAGTAAAACAAAGCTTTCTGATTTTGTCTATGACACCCATAGGAACCCATAAATGCATCCAATAAACTGGTAAAGCCTCTAAAACAACTTTTATCAGAGTCAGCTTTCCACCTTTGGACAGCCAACAGAAACTCCAATTCTGAATCCTTTGTTCAACTTTAATAATCAACCAATCCCAATCCTTAATAAGATATCTACATGGTTTAAGATGAAACCCGAGATACTTCATGCCCTTTGCAATTCTGTCAACAAGAAAACTGAAGATATTCTGTAAAGTAATTACTTCAGATTCTTCCATACAGGAAAAATATAGGGATGATTTATTATCATTTATTTGCATCCTAGATGCCTTACAAAAATGCAATAATATATCATAAAGAGTGGAGAGAGATTGTTCAGAACCATCATTAACCATGACAATATCATCCACAAAAAGAACATGAGTTAAAACTATATCATTACCAAAAGGTAAACCATGATAAGTCTCACAGAGTTTGGCATGAAGAATAGCCCTCCCAAGACCATCTACCACAATAAGAAACAGAAGAGGTGCCAAGGGACACCCTTGTCTGAGCCCCCTACTAGATTTGAAAAATTTAGTAGCAACACAATTGATGAGCATAGAAAAAGAAATAGAAGATAGACTGCTCATAACCCACGCAATAAAATTTCCTGCGAATCCAAGTTTTGCAAGAATAACCCAAAGATATGTCCAACTGACTCGATCATAAGCTTTAGAGAGATTGATCTTAATCATGACAGCTTTTAAGGATTTGATATGCATAGAATGCATACCTTCCTGAATGACACCAACAGCATCATGAATCTGCCTGCCTGGTAAAAACCCGACCTGTTCCCCAGATATACATCTACCCAAAACCTTTCTGATTCTTATTGAGATAATCTTGCCAATAATTTTGTAAACAAAATTACACAAAGATATAGGTCTAAAGTCCTCAAAAGATGAAGGACTATCAACCTTAGGAATAAGGGCAAGAAAGGTAGAATTAAAAACACCTGGTATTTTGCCACTTGTCCGAGACACTTCAATGACTCTTAATAGATCCTCGCCCAAAACCTCAAACAAGCACCTATACACCTCAACTGGAATACCATCGGGTCCGGGACTCTTATCATTTTTGCTAATGGATAAAATATGCTTGATATCTTTAATAGTTATAGCCTGCATAAGCTCATCATTTTCATCCTCTGAAACAGAAGATGGGAAATAACCAGCACTTTGAACAATCTCTGGAAGATGGAGGTCAGCTTCTTCTTTGAAAAGGCTTTCAAAATGCTGAATCCCAGCCTCAGCTATAGCCTCAGAACCTTCCACTAGATTTCCAGAATCATCATAAAGTTTCCAAATAGAATTGCGACATTTCCTATGAGCAGCAAATTTGTGAAAGAAAGGAGTATTATCATCACCACAAATCAACCATAACGCCCTACTTTTCTGGCGAGCCTCCTTTTCCTGAAAAAGTAATATAGAATTCTTGCGTGATTCAATCTCAATCAGTAATTCTTTATCAGCCAGCGATGTAAAGCCAATATGCCTATCATAAAATCTTTTCAACTCAAATTCAATGTCAACCAAATCTTTAATATTCTGAGCATTTTTATTTAGTGACCACTTAATAGAGATTGCTTTAATTCGTTTAAGATTCTCACTAAATTGAGCCGCAGGTGATAAAGCAGACTCAACAACGAAGGGCACCCAAGAATCTTTTAATGCATCAACCAAGTCATCATGATCCAACCACCCTGCATTAAACTTGAAAGGACAGTGGGCCTTAGGAGATAGAGAAGAAATTTGTAAAAAGACAGGTTGATGATCAGATACACCTCCACACCCAATCCACTATTTAAGAAGGAAATTACAATCTAGGAAATCAGCCGAAACTAATAGACGATCCAACCTTTTACAGATACCCTCAGAACCAACTCTGCGATTACTCCAGGTAGGCATAGACACCAGAGGATTAATGTCAACAATCCCCAAGCTTTCCAACAGATTGTGAAAAAGTTAGTTAAAGGATCAACCTGAGCTTTGATCCCCCAGATTTCCGAGAGACCCAGGGAAAAATTAAGATCGCCCCCAAAAACTAAAAAAGGAGACAAGAAAACTTCCGTCTTGACCAAATTAGACCAAAAAGATTCCCTGTCCAGATAGGGCGCATAAAGATTAACAAAGGAAATTTCCTTTTGTAAATCATATGAAAATAAAACAGCACATAAACCTGCTTTCATTGCCCATGCGTTATGAAAAAGAAAATTACAAGATTTCCAGCCCAAAATAAGTCCTCCTGATCTGCCCATGGCATCCACCGAAATGAACTGCCAACCATGAGTCAAATGTTCCAAATCCTGAACCAGAGCATGCCCCTCAATCATAGTTTCTTGTAAGAAAATAACATCAGTTGAATTTTGTTCAATAAGTCTTATGACCGCTAGTTTCTTGAGAAGACTAGCCAATCTTCTTCCTAACTACCTAAACTGTATCCACTATTTTTTTATATGTTAATTAAAAAGCAAAAACCAAGCTTCATGTAGCTTTTGTTTTGTTATATTATTAAAAAAACTACTCCCAAATTTCATTAAAATCTTGTTATTATTATTATAAATTTTAAGAATTTAAATTACTATTAATAAATGTTTTTATAAAAAATTTCATAATTAAAAAAATAACTTTATTATTATTTTTGAAATATGGTTATAATTAAAGAATCATTTTATTATTATCTTTGTTCTTTCAAAAAATAAGATAGATATATATATATTAATGTTAAAACATTTTAATATGGTAATGATCCATAGTACTTTATTATTGAAGACGCAACTATTAAAATTAAAATACACTCTTAAAAATGTTATAAAGATAAAGAGAATAACAACATTTCTCCTAACTATTTAATCTAGATACAACTACCTATTTAACCAAAATTATTGTAAAAGTTAAAATAAAAACTTTTAATACTTGATAAAGTTCATGTAATATTTGGATAAAATTCATGTAATATCAAAATTTCTTCATGTAACATGGGTAATGATTTTACTTTGTAGGGTAGGGGTACATCACATAGTGATGTAAAACTAAATTATGAGATTTGAAGAAATGGGTATTTGGTTTCCAATTATGAAATATTTGTGGTTTGTATGTTCCAAAGTGCTATGTGCTATGAAATTATGAGATTTGAAGAAATGGGTATTTGGTTTCCAATTATGAAATATTTGTTTGTGGTTTGTATGTCCCAAAGTGCTATGAAAGTAGTGTTGGATATATCTAGTATTCAGTTTAGGTTTGATCTCTCGATTATAGATAGTGAAAGTAGACCCTAATATTATGTTACTTAATCATGATCAGGTGAATCATGATCAAGTGAATGGTCAATGCGTTAGGGATAACTTGATTTCCCTAAGTCATGCTCGTGATAAAAGAAATAACCAAATAGACCAATATAACTTATAAATCAATGGGTCTATGTTTTTAATCAGGCCAGATGTCTTGACTTGGTAGCACAATGATTCATGGCCCAATCATCGAATGGATTGATCACCATGATACCTCCACTAGGTATGCATGCCCACAAGTGTCAAGTTAACACTTTGGTCTATGTGACAACCAAGCTAGATGATTCAAGTTAATGGAAGATGGGTGTCAACTAAGTTATACAACTTTGGAAGATTTTCAATAGTTTATATGTTACCAGTCTCACTTAGGTGGGTTTGAATATATGACCACTTTTTGAATATTAAATGTTCACATTCACTCTAGTTTAATCCTTTAACATGTTCATTTTTTTTAATTTTTATATATTTTTACCACACTTGCAGTCTATAATGTCCTTCATTGGTCATGATGGATGAAACAATGAGATATAACATTATTATGCTAATAGTTTGTTTTGGATCCTTTAGCACTTAATCAAGATTTTTTTTTCAAATTAATTATAACTTGAAACAACCTTAGCATTGACCTTGACTATGATCCCATGATCCCACTCACTAAGATACCAAATGGCATCATACCTAACTAGAAAACATATCAAATAATTTGATACTTAGACTTCGTACATGGATTGAAAATGGGCAATCCTGTAATAGAAGAAAAGACAACTCAAACGCTTCGGTTTTTTACAAAATTTTAATAAAAAATGGTTAAATTGTTTCTGCAAATTGCTATTTTTACAATTTCATGTTTTCAACAATTTTATTTGTTTGTCTTAGACTAAATGCCTTATTTTAAAATTATCTAAATCGCTGAAATTGTAATTTGAGAATCTTAAATTGTGATTTTAGCAAGAATTTCTCTGCCATATTCCAACGGGTTGGGGGTGTTTTAGTTAGCGCTTACACTGCTCCGTCCTGTATCCCACTTTTGCTGACGTAACGAAGCCCTAAGCCCCGTCTTGCATCTATGTAAATTTCAATGCCTTGTAGCGGCTAGAACGAAGTATTGAGCTGATATCATATCAAATTTAATTTCACTCCTTATTTTGATGGTTGAAAGGTACTCTCCGTAATTTTCTCGGCTATGGCTGCACCCAATTTTGTGCGAGAGCCTTCATCATTACATTTGAGGGCGCTTTTGGGCCTCATGTGGATAGGGTAACTATATGACTTACTCATATGCTACCATTCAATCTTAAAAAAACATATATGGTGTATTAAATAGGAGCCGTCTAAACAGGCGACGATTTTGACTTTTAGGTTGATTTTTAGCCGGAAGCCGATGAATTTAACCCTCAAAATCTGTAATTTTTGTTAGTTGTTGGGCGATTTTAAGCACATAAATGAAATCGTCTTACACGGAAACCCCCAACACCCACACTCTGTAAGATCTGGCAGTGTTTCTACGTGTTTTGAAAATTCCGTGAAGATTAATGGCCAGAAACAAGTAAAAACGAGCCAAAAAAAGAGGAAAATTCATCCTGTGTTTAGACAACTCGTATTAAATATAGATTAACATTAAATGACCTACATAGCATTGAATGCGCTTCAATAATTGCTTTGCGTGACTTATGGTTGGATCTCAAGTCCATAGAATGTTGTATCATGATTTAAACCTCAATATTTCATTCTAGACTGCCTAAAGAGTGACAAACCGCCTAAAGAGTGACAAACCGTGAAAAGAGTTCACGAATATATGAACCTCTAAACTTAAGTGACAAACTATATTTGTCTTTACCGTTATACTTTTCAGATCCACGCCTTAATAATACAAATACGAAAAAACATTCTTAATTAATGATCAATATTTAACCTGCTGCAAACCATTTAATATAACAGATATGCTAACCGTTAGATGTTAAACTATTTGAGATTCATTGAGTAGAATGCCTACTACTGCAACCACATTAATAGCATGTAGCCAGGCTAAATTTTGGCCTCCTTGGTTTCCCACCAACGAAATAAACACACGTAGCCTTGTAACGAAACAGACCTGAAAATTATTATATTGCCAGTCACGTGACAGGACACGTGGGCTCTATTACATGTCGGCAAGAGATTGGACAGTCCGTAATTCTCTGACGTAAGCTCATCGCCTTATCTTCAATGACCAGGCTACACATAAAGCACTGAAAGTCGCTGACAACTGGCGCGTTTTCCATTGCGCGCCGTAGAAGAAATTAATATTAGATTAGCTGTCAATTAGGCACTTCTAACCCTAACCCTAACCATAATAAGGTGATCGACTCCTATAAAACCGATGAATGGAAAGAGTGCCGGGGATCACAAAGTCTCTGGACAATTGATCTGTTTGACAGAGAAGTAGCAGAAGTAAGCAATATCTTCGATTTCGATTCTTGAGCTTTGGGGTACCACTAATTCTGGATTATACTGTAAATTTGGCATAGAGGCAGAAATAATTACAATGGGGTTGTTGGATAAGCTGTGGGACGATACTCTTGCAGGCCCTCGCCCTGAGAATGGCCTGGGTAAACTCAGGAAAAATGGTAGCACTAATTCTGCCATGGCAAACCCCTCCTCTTCAGGTTTGTTTGTATGAATTGTTGCTATTGTTAGTTTTTATCTTAATTCTCTAGTTTGACCATGATTCTATGAAAATTAAAGCAGAATATACTAAGAGTTTGACATACATATCAACATAAACCCTCTATTTGAGAGAATCGGGTGAGTAAACCCTATAATTGATGGATCTTGAACACTTCACTGAGGATCCCAGATGCCTGGGCTGTAAATCTGACCTGGTTGATTCTATATAATTATATTTGTTTGTAATTTCATGGCATAGAATTCTGTTGTGTGGAGATTTCAAGTTCTCAAGTCCCATCATGGATTTATTTTTACAGATATCGACGAGGGTTTAAACAGGTTGAAGGAACGCAGGTCGAGTGCAGAGCTACAGCAATTGAATGATGAGGCCAGACAAGTTACTCAGAGTATCACCATTCTGAAGCCTCCTGCTTATCTTCGTTCACTTTCCGTGGATACTCCCTCTTCCCCAGCAACTTCAAGCCCTTTAAACTCGCCTTCTTCTTGTAAGCAAACTTGATCTGTTTTCTATAGCTTTCTGCACTGTGACATCAATGGATTTCTTTACTGTTTTCTATGAAACTGATTCACCCGAGTACACTGTAGTTATGTTTGATGAATTTGGAATGTTGTGTAACAGTGACACCACGAGAACGAGAAAATCCATGGCGAAGCAAGAAGAATAATAATAATGTCGCCGGTGTTGATGGGAAGAGGGGATTCGAGAAATCCCCAAGAGCAGAACCTAGAAGCCCTACGGTTTATGACTGGTTAGTTTTTCATTTAATCTCATCTCAGATCTGTAATCTCAATTATATTCTTTGTTTGTCTTCGGAAGGATCATATCATAAAGGTTAAGGGAAATTCTGTAGCGATGATTGAGATTTCAAATTGTAACATTGCAGGGTAGTTATTACCTCCTTGGAGAGATGAGTGTGACTGGAGTTTCCGATGAGTGTGACTGGAGTTTCCATTTTCTGCCTGCGAGGGCGTGGTTTGATAATGACGAAAATTTTCTGAAGGGAATACAACTTCATGAAGGGAATACAAATCCAAGTTTTGTACAGCTCGTTTGTTCCAGGTCGATGCGAATATATTTTTGTAAATATTTTTAGTTTCGAGTTTGTTCAGCGCTGGTCCATCTCTCCACTAAGGATGAGAAATCACACGTTTATAGCATGTGTTCCTTTTGGCCCATTGGTTCAAACTGAACAAGGTGCTCATCTAGTTTTGTATATGTATAATATTTCATGAACAAATGAAAACCAGATTTGCCAGAGATGAGTGGTTTGCTCTGATGGCAAAAATGGTTCACAGTAAGAAGACAGCGACCGCCAGTAGAGATGATATTCTGTGCTTAGGGTTTAAGGGTTTAAGTGTGAGTTGTTTAGGTTTTCTGGAACAAGCCAGTTAGTTCCAATCATGTATTTTTGATGTATTATTAGTTTCAATAAAGACTTTTGCTATCCAATATTTGTTATTCAGAAATTCACAATCTGGATATTTCTTTTTCACATGGAAATGTATATGAAAAGTCCAGGAATACTTTCTCATATTTGTGGACGGTAGATTCCAGAGGACTCAAGGTTCGAATAGGTGATCTCCTTGAACAGAGAGTGGATGGTGGATTTCAAAGGACTGAAAACTCCAACCTGTGATCTCACTTAACTGAGAGAGTGTGTGCACATATTTTTAGTGACCTCACCTAATTGAAAGAGTGAGAGAGAATGCACATATTCATATATTTTCGTGGAAGTTATTTTCATGACTTCCAGACCGAGAGAGTGAATGAGAGAGAATGCACATATTCGTATATTTTCGTGACTTCCAGACTCTCTAGAGTGTCAGTGAGAGAGTTCACATTTTACCAATTGAGTTAACATTTGGGTCTAAAGATTGGAGCCGTCTAAAAAGGAATTTTTGATATTTTCAGTGGCTGGAATTAGGCTATTTTTTTTCTTCAATTCAAAATTTTATGTAATCCAATCTGATTTTTTGAATGCAAAAACAAATTCTGCACTCTCAAAAACTTCTAAAGACACCCAAATCATGTAAATTTGATAATTGTTATGTGAAATTCCTGAAAATAGTTACAGGATCCACCCGAAAACATTATAAACTTATGAATTTCTAAGACACTCAAATCAAGCAAATTTGATAATTGTTTTGTGAAATTCCTGATCATGCAAATTTGATAATTGTTTTGTGAAATTCCTGATCATGCAAATTTGATAATTATTATGTGAAATTCTTGAAAATAATTAGAGGATTCACCCAAAAAAACATTATAAACTTCTAAGACACTCAAATCATGCAAATTTGATAATTGTTATGTGAAATTCCTGAAAAAAGTTACAGGAGTCACCCAAAAACATCATTACAAGATTCACCCAAAAACATCCAAAAACATCATAACAAGATTCACCCAAAAACATGATTAAAAAAAATGGTGTCAAAAAGTCCTCTTTAAACTATAGCCTAAAAATTTATGTATCTACTTAAAAGATTTATGTATCTACTTTAACGTATAATGGCAATTGCTTTTACTTTTCAGACAGTAAGTATCTTATGATGTGTCAGTACATTAAATTACTTAGAAACCAATGCCAGTGCTACTTAATTTTTAATTAAATATGGCAGTGCCTTTACTTTCCAGGGAGTGTTTATCCTGACATTAAATTACTTTGAAAGCAATGGCAGTGTTATTTAACTAAATCTTAAGATTTTTTGAGAAGCTTATACATTATGAAAACTTCCCCAATAAAATGTGCTGTAGTTTTAATTCAGAATAATTCTGCAGTGCCTTTTACTTTTCATAGAGTGGTGGGGTATCCTTATGGTGTTTCAGGTTCAGTTCCTTGGAAACTAATGCCAGTACTATTTAATTATATGCCCACTTTAGACCAGAAAAAAAATCGTTCGAGTTGTTTATACATTAGTAAAACTTTATTTAGTAGCTTTGATTCAGAATAATTTTAATATGGAAGTTTTCTGAATTGAGTTTATTCATTAGTTTATTAGAGCGTCGTCTTTGATTGAACTTTTATATATTTTAAATTAATTTTTATTATTTGAGATTAAAAATGTTTGTTGATTGTGTCAACTTCTCTGGAATATCGTTTATTTAAAAAACAAGGATTTAATAAAAATAAAAATTGCTTTTTTATTATAACTTATATAATATTTTTATGGTCTCTCTTTTACGAAATACACTTTTTATTTTTATTGTTAAGCTCACTCGGTCTCTACAAAGTATTATATACAGAGCATTAATAAAGCTCAAAACAGTTCTTTTCAAATTTATAATATTACGAAATAAGGTTTACCATTGGTTAGATATTTCTATCTAATTAAAGATATTCTAAAATCTTGGATTTCTTAAAATGATTGTTCGGTTTTCCTGACCAGTTCAATTTTCTATTTGTAATACCTGTTCCCCTATCATTCGCACAAATTATTGCTTCTTCAGGGAATCAATCAAACTTCCGAAATGCACAGTCCGCACAGTTCTCGGAACACATGCACCCAGGGAATATTCTGTAGTGTTTTTATCTAATTTGATTTTGTTTTGTTTCATTCTCCTTGTCGTTTTGTAGGCATTATTATTATTGGACTTTTTATTATCATTGATATTACTTGATTTTTTTTTGGTTTTTTGGGAAAGGTTCGAAAATTGTTTAATATCAAAATAGAGAGTCCATTTATATTAGTTATATTTTATAATATAAATATAAAGTTTAATCAGTAGTTATATTAATTTTTATATTATGTTTATTTAGTATTATAAATATAAAGTTTAGTAATTAATCATAATAATTAGTCTCAACGAGTGTTGTAAATTGAGGTCACGAGATCAAATTTTATCGGTGTTTATCTGTGTCCCATGTTCTCTAGCTAAGTTACAGTTGTGTATTCTCATAGTTACAAAATATAAATGTTTTATTGTTTTATAATTTAATTTATTTTTGGAATTTTAATTATTAATATTTTATAATTAAATATATAAATACAATTTTTTTTGGTAAGTTAGGAAACTATTCTATTGAAATAAGGTAATAATGTTACAAAAAAGATTACAATTCAGAGATGCATTCTTGCACAAAAGAACTAGCAGGTAGAACCATTCTGAGAAGAGTATCGAACCTTCCCTCCTAGAGGGAAAACAGGTTTATAATAAGAGTACTGGACCCCCCCCTCCCAGAAGGAAAACAGGTTCATAAGAAGAGTATCGGACCCTCCCTCCAAGAGGGAAAACAGGTCCCAGGGAAAAAGAGTGACTATATACAAAAAGAAATAAAGGTTCCTGAAAATGAACAAGAGAAACCATTGACAAAACCTGGTTATAGCTTGTGATAAGGCTCCTCAATGATGGGACATCCGAAGCCAGAGGAGATTGGCTCAATTGGATCTTCCGTGGCATCACTAGAGGAGTTTGATTCCTTGTTGTTGGGAGAGTCATCCTCATCTCCGTCACTTGCAAGGGGTTGTTTCACCGGGAGAGGGGTAGTCTTTTTGGCAATGGCTAGCATAGGGGTGCATTTGCTAGCGAAAAGAGATTTTATACGGCTCTGCGTTGGGGGAGGAGGGGGTTCGCAGCCCATAGGGACGGTAGGGGAGATGGTGGAAGAGGAAGGTGCAGAGGTTGATGCAAGGAGGACAGTGGAGTCAATAGGAGCAGGCGGAGGAGGTGGGGGTGTCGGAGGTGCAAGAGGTGTCGGAGGAAGAGGTAGTGCAGGAGGAGCAAGAGCCAGGGGCTAGAAATTAAAGCAGAGGATGCCCCGGATGAGTAGGTTTTTTTATCACCCAGTAATTCCGTCTTTGTTCTAGAGTGCGTCTCGCTGCATTAACGACACTTGATAGCTTGTCTTCCTAGTGATTCACCATTTGGTGAACAACATCCAGAATCTCAGCATCAAAACCATCTCCGCTCTCCTGTGCACCGAGCAGAATTTGACGTTCAGACTGGGCTCCTCTCCCAGAATGACGATGAGGAGGGATACCTCGTTGTCGTCGTGACATGACTAGTTGGCGAGGGATAATGGTGAATTCAGGACCTAGAGCGGAAATACAAAGGGCCGAGTGATCAGGTGAACGCTGGAAACAGAGCAGCAAGAATGCACAGAACAAATGGCCCAGAGGACGAAGGGGCCAAGGCATAAAACTGATGGCACAACGACCCAGGCACCAGGGTGGCGCATTGAAGTCCTTCTACCTCAAGATGATGTCGACGTCCCTTCGAACATCCTCGAGATGGCCACGTCTGACCCGAGGGTAAATGAGCACAGCCATAGGGGGGTGATGTGGTGGTGACATCAAGCGGATGACGGGCCAGTGCCGTCATCAGCCCCCTTGTCCTTGTTGGCTTCTCTGTCACTAGCATCCGGGGTAATATCTAAATACATTATTAGATTTAGATGTTTTAAGATTTATATTTCAATTTACTTTTAATGAAAAATAAATGTTACATGCAAAGAAGGTAGGACTTTCGAAAAATTATTTGTCTTTTTGGAGACTATATATATATAGAAGTTTTAATGTTTTCTTTGTTCTTTTGTGTCTTGAAGTATTGGATGGACAAAATGACCCATAATAGACATTTTGCTCCTCAAATTCCAATAGTGCATACAAATATTGAATGGTTTATATATATTTTAAAATTTTCTAAAATTTGAAAAATAAGTTTTTTCAATGCGTAATCAACCTACTCCAGTTTTTTCAGTAGTAAATTTTTTTCTTATATATTCAATATCTATTTATATTTGAATCCTTATTCATACTTTAAATATGCTACTATAATAAAATTTCCTTAAAAAAATCTAAATAATAAATAAAATAATGTCATACAATAAAAAGAAAATAAATTTAAGTACATTATAAATTGCACCAAGTTAAACGCTCAAAATACATAATAGTAAATTAAATCCTTAAAATACATTATTAATTTTGGTTCTTGCATTGTTTCTTTTTTTTAATGAAATACATCTTTAAATTAATTCTACTGTTATTAATTTCTACATTGAAAATATTATTTTATAATGTTTATAATTTTAAATTTATTAAACAATTATTTTTATTTTTTACAAAATAAAACCATTTTTCTATTTTATAATTTCTATAATTTTAAATTTATTAAATAATTATTTTTAATTTTTACAAAATAAAACCATTTTTTATTAAAAATTCATGGTATTGATTCAATTTTTTAATTATTTTCCCAAGACAATAACATTCACCGGTTATCCTAAGCCCAAGCTGTCTTAAACCCTATCTTATATGTGCTCATATATAATTGATTTCAGCATCTCAATAGTTAGAAATTCATAAGTTAATTAGCTCTACGACACAATTAATTTTATAATATAATTATTGTATTAAAGGAAAATTAAAATCAGGTGTGTATTTCATTGTATTAGAAGAAAAGTTTGGTGTGTCTCTCAAATGAATATAGATACGTCTTTTTTCAAACATATATTAAAAAATATTAATGATAGGCAGGTTCAAAATTACTCAATTTCAACTCTCCCAGGTCATCTTAGTTTTCAAAGAAAGGCCTTAAAATAATCACCATAGTAGTCACTATTAAGCTAGATAGCACAATCCAGATAAAATCTAATCAAACCAGTGTTTAGCGTACCAACACGTTACAGATAGCAATTGTGTGTTGGTTTATTAATTCTGAAAAAATTCAGTATCATTATTTGCTTGAAAACATAGTTCTTAATAAGACTATTAAGAAACGAATTGTTCTTTACAAGGTTAAATATTAGCATTATTTAATTTATAATTGGTGAATATTTATAGGCCACAAGTTAATAGCCACAAATAAGTTATGTTACTTGTTTTTTATGTATAATTTTAATCACTCAATGTCTATACTTTAGCTATATGTTATCACTTCCTTTTTCTAGTTAAACGGTTTGTCTATCACGGGGTGCATTATCCATGTATAAACTAAGAGTTATCCATGCATCAATTACCACTTATCCAGTTATCCATGCATCAGGTACAAGAGAGAACCAACAACTAACTAAAAGAGAATTAAGAAAGAGTGATAATCATTTTCATTTCTTTCTACATGCTAGGATGACGGAGACGTGTCATTATGTGCTCAATGTAGACAATTTGAAGAGTTGAAAGGTGACACTAAATAATCAAATATTAAGTAAATAAATTTTTCACAATGTTGGTCTTAAAGTTTAAAACCAATATGAGTGAGAAGTGTAATGCCATGATAAAATAGTAAAATATAATAATTGTTTTTTTTTACAATGTGAACCCTAACTTAAAGTTCAAAGCCAAGAGATATATATTCCATTTTTTCTTTTTGTAAGTTGGAAACTATTCTATTAAAAAAAGAAAATAATGGTACAAAAAAAGTTACAATATATTCATGCATTCTTGCTCATAGTGATTAACACGTAGACAAGTTCTGTGAAGAGTACTGGACCCTCCCTCCAAGAGGAAAACAGATCCAAACAAAAAGACCCTTCCCCCAGGAGGGAAAACACACCCAAGAAAGAAAGAGTGACTTATACAAAAAAGACATGAAGGTTCCTAAGATAGAATTGACAGACAAAAATCAAGCCATGAAGAGCCGACGGTCTTCCTGAAAGAACATAAGAACCAATGACAAAACCTAGTTATGGCTTGTAGTAAGGTTCCTCGACGATAGGGAAACCAAAGCCAATGGAGACTGGCTTAGTTGGCACGTCTGTCGCATCCATCGGATCATCACTGGAAGAATCCATCGCCTCGTCGCTAGAAGGATCATCCTCAACATCGCTACCTGCAAGGGGTTGTTTTACTGGGAGAGGGGTTGTCTTTTTTGCCATGGCTGGGGGAATGGTGCATTTGCTAGCCGAGAGAGAGTTTACACGGCACTGCGGTGGGGGGATGGTGGTGGAGGGAGGTGCAGAGGTTGAAGCTAGGGGGATTGTGGAGATGGCTGGAGCAGGTGGTGGGGGCGGAGGAGTTGGAGAAGCCAAAGGTGGAAGAGGTGTGGAAGGTGCACAGTGAGCAGGAGTAGCAGGTGCCAAAGGATGGGAGTGACAATGGAGGATAAGCCAGATGAGAAGATTATTTATAACCCAGTAATTCCTTCTTCGCTCCAGGGTGCATCCCTCGACATTGACATCACCAAACAATTCGTCTTCCCAATCGTTCACCATTAGACGAACCACTTCAGGGATTTCTGCATCAAAACCATCCCCACTCGCTTGTGCAATGAGCGGGATTTGGCATTCAGATTGGGCACCTCTTCCTTGACGACCACTGCGAGGTGTGCTTCGCTGCCTACGAGACATGATTGGATAGCGAAGAGGGATGGCAAATTCAGGGCATGGAGCGGAATTACAGAGGATAGAGTGAGCAGGAAGAAGCTAGAGGCTGAGCTGCAAGAGCGCCAAGAGCAAATGACTCGGATGGAGAAGGAGCGGAGAGTTAAGGTTGCTGGCACGTCGGCCAAGACACCAGGTTGGCACATTCAAACCACCATGCGTCGAGGTGATGGCTGTGTCCCATTGGATGTCCTGGAGATGGCCACGTCTAGGCGTCGAATAAAGGCACACAGCCAAGGAGTGACGTAATGGTGACATCACGCAGATGGTGGGCTGGCCCCGTTGGTGTCCCATGTAATATCCGAAATCCCGATATTTTATAATTCTAAGCAAATACGCTGATACAACCGAGCATGCAAACTGCCATACAAGAATCCCTATTTTATAGCAAAAGTTAGGGTTAGGGTTTGTGGGATAGAATGAACACTTACCACTGATAAGCTGGCTGGACTGCTCCTGAGAGAGTATGCATGCATCAAGAGCTGAATCGGAGATGAACTGATATCTTCTGCTTCCGGTGAAACCTGAGCAGCACGAACCCCATATCAGCTAAGGGTGACGTTTTCAATGAAGGAGGTGTCTGATGAAGCTGCTGATTTGCAGGATTGATAGCCTTCTTGTGTTGAAGAGAACACCTGGCACATGTGGAAGTTCTGAGGTCTCTAGGCAGGCTAGCAAATTGTTCTAGAGGTGCAGCTGCTCACGCCCCCCCAATCCCGAAATGGCTGATAACTGCTCAAGATGAGCACGATCGGATATGATAATCATCGGGTACTGGAGTAAGATGGCGATGATGAGAATGGTGCCTGGGTTGCTAAGTAAAACTGAGATCTAAAGACCCAGCGAATGATTAGGGCTTTCTGGCTGAAAACCCCTTACGGCTGCACACGTGCCCCTGCAACAATCTCTGTAGTATACTGGATAACTATGAATGAATGGAAGAGAAAATGGTGAACATGTATGGCTTACCCTGAATGAGACTAGGGCAGATATCTCACTGCCAAAACCCTGCTAGTTGAAGACGCCGTCTCCAACCCCAACTGTTGTGCTGCACATTGTGCTGCTATTCAAGAGCTCCAAAATAATAATCATCAAAAGTCAATCTCCTTTCACTTTATCTTCCTCTTTTAACTTTCAACTGCGAAAACCCTAATCTTTGACCTAATTAAGTCACTTTATTTTCTAATTTGCAGTTGACTTGCATGCATGCGCATGGAGACTTAAATGAGTGCATGCATCATTAAATAATGCTTAGATGGCATGCATGATGGTGGCCTTTGGCCCTTCTTGACCTAAAGGTGATAACATGATGATGCCCTAGATCTTCTATAGATGGCATCAGTTTTTAGATGATTCCCTAACTATTAGTAACCACTCGAACCCATAGGAATCACATAGGTTAGCGGTTTTGGTCCTCAATGCATAATCAGATGAGGACATTACATCCCCATGTCCGTGTTGACATTGTAATCACCTGCATCCGAGTGATATATATTCCAATTAATTAAGACTAAAAAATTAATTAGACTTGGATATTCCTTGATATGCCAGATTTAAGTACATATGAAAGATTTACTTATTAAACTAGTATAGATCCATCTTAAATTCAAATCTATGAAGTCTGAATCAAATCCCCTTCCATACAAACTTTTCTTTTAAATTTTGTATTTTAAAATTTTTTTATTTCTTCAAAGATCAAAAAACTTATAATTAACCTCAATTTTTTTTTTCATTTCCTACAAAAATTACTTTACTTTTAAATATCTTGCACTGAGTGAATATGTGGTAGAAGGTTAAACTTTTAGGAAGTCACGATGAGAATGTTGCAACCTCTTAATGATGGTGGAAAAGAACAAACATAATATATTTGACCTTAGCCCAAGTTGAGTTAAAGCGTTAGGAACCCATGAAAGGAACGTTCTGGTTGGAGTATGGCGGGCATAGTAACGATTCTCGAAAGCAGAAATATAATGTTGAGAGGTCAACTTTTAGGAACTCGTGATGAGAGTGGTTGGAAGTCATTTTAACGTATGATGTAGGGATGTACTAGTTCGTTTGTTATTTGTTAGCTAATATTATGATTGATAAGTAGTTATTATTTTTTTTTTCATAACATTATGATTGATGAGTAGTTATTTTTTTTTTCATAGGACACGTGAGAGTGTTGGGTTTTGAATTTACTTTTTGTGATTAGGTTTTCTTGAAATCAAACATAAAGTTGATGGATTACATAGATCACGACTGATCGATAGACCATTTTCATTGAGACTAAGCCATTACCTAGTTTAGGTGAAACTAAGTGAAAGACTAAGCCATATATATATTTTTATAAATAATAATAAATTATTTTAGGTATTTTTTTGTTTTGTAAAGTTTTAAGCTTACATTTAAATTTGTAAATTTTTTTAATTCTTTTTTAAGAAAAAATACATATTTTTAATCATCAATAATTTTATGTGTACATTTAAATTTGTGATTTCTCAAAAAACAAATACATGTATTTGTTTTTAATCATTAGAGTCATCTCTTCTCACCTTTATCTAATACAATAATATATTATATTAAGATTCTTCATATTAAAATATTTGAAAAAAACAAAGTTTTGATGTTCTTTTATCACCTTCATATTATTATTGATCAACACTATATTATTTAGAAATAAAAATTTAGAATAACAAATTTATGACATTTTTTTTTTCAATGTGGTTCACGCGTCGGCTTGACCGACGGGCTACATCCACGGAATAATTTCTGGCGGACCCACCCGAAGGGGCCTCACACCCGCGGCCTCTACGTGCCTAACCCCAAGAGAGTCGATGAGAATGGATCCCGTGACCTCACATGCTGGGAGGCCTAAGTACGAGTACTCAACCGATTGAACTAACTCTTGGGGCTGTGACATATTGTTTTCTATTAAATATAATGGTTAACATTATTTATATAAACCCTTTTTCCAATACATATTGTCAAATTTTTACCATTCTCTCCGGGATTGAGGATTGCTTCAATTAATAAAGTGTTTTTGAGCTTACAAATCAAGTTCTCCCCTCCTATCAGTGGAGGTTACTCCATGATTATCCCCTCCCAGTCTTTATGAAGAAATGTTTTTTTGACATATGTAAAGCCAATAACATCTTAATAGAAGTCATGTTTGCTACATGGGAGAAAGTCTCTTTGTAATGTATTGCTTGAACCTAGGAATATCCTTTAATACCAATCTGGTTTTATATATTTTTATTTTTCCATTAACCTTAGACTTCTTTTGAATACCCATTTGCAATACACAATGTTTCTATTTGGTGGTGACTCTAATAAAATCCATGCTTCATTTTGTTTTAGAGATTCTATTTCTTGTTTAATTGTTTTTTTCCATTGCACACTTTAAAGACAATTGAGAGTCTTTTCAACATTATTAAGCTCCTCCCTAATGGAAGATAAACCATCAAAATATTTATCGCTATAACCACTTCTTTCAGGTTAATTCCCAGTTCTCTAGATTTTCCTAGCTTACTAAGTTCTTCTTAAGCTCCTCCCTAATGGAAGATAAACCACAAAAATAATCAAAATATTCATCACTATAACAATATCCTTTCAGGTTAATTCCTAGTTCTCTAGATTTTCCTAGGTTACTAAGTTGTTCTCATTGATTCTCATTTGCACCCTCCACCGGTATGAATGTTCTTTGCATTATGGATTCCTTAAATGCAATTGTTCCTTGTACTGGCACTAAACTAAACTTTGGTTGCTCTAATGACATTGAATCTCGTGTTCTGAGCTCTTGGCCTAACTATGTGTAAAGTATTATTTACTCAGTTTCATTTCCACCTATGCTAAAAACAAATGTGTCTCACATCGATTATGTTTCCTTATTGATGAAATTTGATACTCCACCATTCTTTGCAACACCACTCTTTCATCAAGTTGCTCTTTTTGTTGTTAAACTTCTTCAAGTTTCTCTTCTTTAAAGATGATATCTAGACTATAATTACCCATGTGCTCATCTAGAAATAATAACGTGTATCCCTTGACTCCAACAAGCTTTCCATATCCAATGAACATGCACTTTTTGGATTTTCCATTCAACTTTTCCCTATTTTCCTTAAATACAAGAATACAAACCTCATAACCAAAGATTCTCAAGCTGTGAGAAACTAATGGTTTTCTCCCAATCCAAGATGCCTTTGGTGTTCTATCAACAAAGGCTTAACTAGGTGTCAAATTAACTAAGAAACACGTTTAAAGCCCAAAAACATCTAAATAATTTTGCATTAATGTAATACCTCAGTTGTTAATCCCCGAACTTATGATATTTCATGTGACTTATGTTCTTTTGCATTATGGACTTATGATATTCTATATGACTATGGACTTATGCTCCTTTGCATGATTAATGTGATTAAGGACTTATATGATCATTGTTTGATAATGTGACTTTGGACATTAGCACTATTTTTAACATTAATGTTATTAATGACATCATTGATATCTTTGAATGTTGTTACTATTGATTAAATAAACAACTGGCTCAACAAAGGAAACTAAAAGAGTATGGGGGACCATGGATTTCACAAAGTGAGGGGGGGATGAGAAGATCCCTAACACCTTATAACTTGTTGTTGGTTTAAGTTTGTCCATCCTAGTTCATAATTGCACCTTAGTCACATTAATAATTTTGGTCACCAAAACATTGTACAACAGACCCTACTCTTGATTTTATGGACTATGGAGTTAATATTACATCTTTTGCACACCTTAGTGGGCCCCTCTTTCCTAGGCCACCCTCCTTGGGAAGATATTCCCTCACTTTATGAACCCTTTTCTTAGTTTTTAGGGCCTATAAGATATTTTCTAGCTTCCACTCTTACAATATTAATTAATGATCCTAATTTTATACTTCCATTATATTTATGACCCTATTGGATCCCTTCTCTCACCTATTTCACCCTCATTGATATTTTATAACCCCCCTTATGCATTAGTGTGCCTCCATGTGCTCTTCATGGCTCCACTCCTTGGTGTTTGGTAACTCCTCCTCATGGTGCTAATTCAGGAAAGGGAATCTCCTAACTAAGCCACCAATCCACTAATTCATATTAAGTCTCTGTGACAAAGCTTAAACCTTACCTCTCTCTAATTCGAGTTAATCACCTTGGGTTGGAGTTGGCCTCCTTGTAACTATAAATTCATATGCCCTCTACTTGTTGAAGCTAATCTTGAGCTTTGGACCATGTGACTTGTGCTATCTAACCATGTTTGGAATGTTGGTAGTATTGGGAGTATATTGAGAGTTAGAGTTAGTCTATTTTTTCCCTTTGCTTCCATTCTATCACTCTACTAGTCTAGGTTCTCATATATGAATCCAGGAAATGGGAATGGGGAGCTAGGTCATGTCCCATAGGAAATGGCGACATACATGAAAGTAGTAGTGCGAAGCATTTTGGTTCTCAGGAGAGGAAGTTCTGAGAGTTGCTATACTAAGTGCGCCCCTACCCGTAGATCCATGGTTTCTTCACGGGGGTGGCATGTTCAAGCGAGGAAGGCTTGAATGCGTCTATGACTAGGAGAAATATTTTCCTACTGCAGCTAGTTGCTCATATTGGAGATAAGTATTTATCTCATGTTTTCATGTCTATTATAACATTTTATTTTATATGTGCAATGGTGATTGAGGTTATCCAATTGTTTATGTTTGTACGTAAGTTTATTTATTCATGATGGATGGGTGTTATAGATTATTGATCATATTTGTTGTGCTTTTCCCTTCTCTTTTATTCATTTCTCTTCTTTAGAAACTATGAATGTGGCTATATAGTATTGAGAGGGGCACAACCATATACTCTATTTATGTAATGTCCCCATTCAAATAATTGCATAGCTATTCCATCAATCCTACTAGTTCCCTGGGTTGGATGGATACATTTGAAATTTTAATAAGGGAGCTAATAAATGATGCTTAGACATTAGAATGGGTTAAATATTCAATAATGTAGCTTATTAAATAAATACAAGGGAAAATTTAAGTGGCAATAGAGCATGGAGACACATAGAGACTATGGGCCCCACACAAGCTAGAAATTTGGTGCCACATGGCATCGTCCTCTTGCAATTTAGAATCCATGGGAACCCTAAAGGTTCTTGGATGAGTTATAAGTATAATACAGTTGGAAATATGTATCATAGGTCAAATTTGGGAAGAAATGTAACTTACATGAAAGAGGAAGAGTCATTTTGGAGCTAGTGAGACACTTGGACTAGATTCCCTAGCTCTATGACAACAATGATGAAGATGCTATGAAACCTATGACACAAATCATATCTGACGGCTGACATATGACATATCTAACATGTCAGGTCAAAGTATAGCATCCAAGAGAGCTCTCATGTGAGTTGGGGAATCTCAATGGGCTCCTACTCGAATTTGGGGAAGGTGGAAGACTAGGAAAGGGAGGACACATGGAAAATCATGAGCACACACCCAAATTCGAATTGGATTGAGTTTTTGGATAGATTGGGGACCTTATAAGGCTAAGGATGTTTATAAAATATAGGAAGAAACCAAGAGAATATATTTTTATCATTTGAGAAATTGTCATTTGTGAATTGTGAGAGCTAGTGGATGACTAGTTTTCTTTCCTTAGCCAATTTAGAGGGTGAAAGATTCCCATCCAAGTTGGTGTTTGGAGAGGAAACTCAGGTATTTCATGGATATTTAATGGATTTTTAATTGAAAGTGTAATCTATAGGGAATCTCATGGGTTCTTCTATTTTCGCACTTCATCTCAACCATTTCCAGTTTTCATTGCATATTCATTCTCATGAAGGGATTGCGCCTTGTGTGAGCCATTGTACTTTGTGGGAGAGATTCTCCTAGTATATTTATGATTGTAATAGGTTCAATATTATATTTTATTAATTCTTAGAAAGTTTCAAGTCGAAATACCCAATATTTGTATGTCAAATTGATTTTCAATGAGCAAACAATGACCATTTCCACTCTATTTTGATATATGCCATGGTAATACTGATTAGTTTGAATGGAGGAATGCATATCTGATAAATTTATGATTAATTGAATGTCATAAATGTGTATTACAATTTTCATTTTCATTACTTAATAATTGGAATCCATTTTACTCATTTTAATTGCATTGGGAGAAGATTTGGTACCTTTTCCCCAAGGGCTGAAATAGTGATTTGGGAGCTGTTTTGGAGAGTCATAAAAGCCCGTATAAACTGAACCATGATGCATATGAGAAATTAAAAATGTCCCTTACACATCCCCTGCCTCTTTCAGAAATTCGAGTGGGATTGGGAGCATTTGAGAAGCCATTTCCAGCACTTACCCGGGGGGAATTGGAGCCCCAATTTGCTAGTAAAGACTCCTACTTTGATCAAAATATAAAACTAGTTTTCAGAAGTTATTGGTGGGTTATAAATTTTCTATGAACATAATATCAAAGTATTAATATAAGTCATACACACTCTGAGAATATTTGGGAGCATTTGGGCCAATTTGGAGACCTAGACATCAAAACTAGTTAAGGTTCGAAATTGGGGGAAAAGTGAAAAATTGGTCATTTAATAAAAAATCTTAAAAAGGGACATTACAAGTGGTATCAGAGCATGGTATTGGAATATTATGGTATTAAATATGAGTCAAAGCAATAATTCACCACCCTTAGACCTCGAAGTTGAAGGTGTTTTTGTTGAAGAAGAAGAAGTAGTAGAAGAAGATGTACATTCTACTGGAACTATGACTAACAAGGGGAAGGGATACGCTGATCATGATAAGGTGGAATATATTAAGCTCATACAACCTCTCTTTGACTAAATAACCAAGAACATGAACCAGCATCTTATGAAAGGATTCAAATTGTTGGTTAGCCAATTTGGAAGCAAATTAGAAGTAATAGGAGATAGCAGTAGTTCATAATCAAAAGAAAAGAAGACAATGGGTGAGCATATTTTCTCAAGAACACGACCCCATAATATACCCCATGAATTTCAGATCACACCAAGGCCTACTGAACCTAAATTTCTTGTACCCAAAGAAGATCCTAACATTCAACTTGAACTTGCTACAATGGTAAAAAAATGGGATAAATTGGATGAAGCTTGTAAAAAATGTGTACCGTTTGATCAGTACTTTCTTGTTGCAAACAAACTAAAAAAGAAGGAAGATAATAAGTCTCTATACAAAAAAAAAGACTTAAATTGTGTCATTATTAAAGTGCCACTCCCTACTTTTGATGTTTCCTCTCAAAGTTCTGCTAACACTTGGGTGCAAAAATTAGATGTGTATTTTCAGCTGAATCCAATGCTGGAAGAAGATGCCTTAAAAATGGCCATATTGCACTTGGAAGGAGATGCCAATGAATGGTGATTCCATGGCTTGAAAAATTTGGGTCATGATCAGGTTAACACATATTGAAAATTTATTGACAAGGTACTAGAGAGATTTGAGCAAAATGATCCTGAATTGTCTTTCAAAGAACTAACACAATTGAAGCAAGTTGGGACCCCGACTAATTACATGATGGAATTTCAAAAATTATCAGTCAAGGTGGCTGATGTGTCTATGGGAAGGTTAGTATTGCTGTTCACTGAAGGTTTGGATGAACCCTTAAAAGGTTTGGTCAAATCCCACAAGCCCACTACATTAAAAGATTCAATGAGCTTGACTAGAGATCTCCAAGATGTGATTCCTAGAACAAGATTTCCTCCCAAGCCTAACTCCAAATTTGAAAAGAAACCTTGGAAAACAAATGCACCTGATAAGAAGCCTTGGAAAATAGATTCATATGAAAATAATAAGAAATAAGGACTAAACATGGATGGACTTTGAAGAAACAAATTGTACTTCACATGCTTTCAACCATGGACACCAGGGCATAAATGTACCAAGGGAAAGGCTCAATAAATAGAAGTATTTTATGATAATGATGGGTATGAAGGGAGTATGGAGGAAGGAAAACACATTTCAGATTAAGAGGAGGCATATGAGACAACAGATGAAGAAGAAAGACAAGAAGAAAATCATCCTTCACCGGACAAAGCAAGAATGACAGTACCTTCAGCATTGTCTCGCTATCACACTATTCAATGCAAGGGTGTGGTACTAGGACAAAGAGCTTCAGTTTTGGTAGATGGAGGATCCACACATAACTTAATTTATGTTGATATGGTGGAGAAAAGGAAGATACCAATTGAACCATTCGATGGCTTAACAGTTGTCATTCCTGATCACAACACAATGCAATGCAAAACATGGGTCCCAAAGCTGCAAGTCACTATAGGTAACTATAATTTTGTTGATAGTTTTTATGTGTTTAATGTTGCTGATACTAATGTGGTTTTGGGAGTGGAATGGCTGTATTCTATAGGGTAACATACAATAAACTACCAAATTCCTGAGATGAAATTTCAAGATTCGAAAGGTGTACTAAGGGTTGTAAGAGGCAACACACTTACCCAAATCAGGTAGTGACTTGCAAAAGTATGAGATCTATATTGAGGCATGGGGACATAGAATGGGCTACTAAATGTCATATAACATCTCCCAAGCCAAACATAAAGGTTTTTGAACACCCAAAGGAGATAGAGAAACTATTGCATTAGTATGAAATGTTTTTTAGAGGTCTTCCACATGGTAGACCACCTGATAGGAGGGGTGAGCACAACACTGTTTTGGATGAGGGTACTTCACCCATTCAAATACCACTTCAAAGACATCCCAAAATATTCAGAGATGAGATTGAGAAGGCCATCCAAGAAATCTTAGAGTTGGGACTCATTAGACCAATCTATAGTACAAAAAATTTGCAAGAAGCACATGATTTCCGGCTAGCTAGTCATTTGGGGATCTCCAAAACTTATAGGAAATTAAGGCAAAGATTCTTTTGGAAGGGGTTGAAGGAATATATTCAGAAATATCTGAATGGATGTAAGGTATTTCAACAAAAAAAATCAGAACTTACATGCCCAGATGGTTTATTGCAACCATTTCCCATTCCAGAGAAAAAATGGGATAGTATCTCAATGGATTTCATCACCGGTTTGCCCAAATATTTGGTTAAGGATTGCATATATGTGGTAGTGGGTAGATTGACAAAATTCGCTCATTTATTTGACATTACGTCATATTTTAGTGCTGCACAAGTGACTGATATATTCTTCAAGGAAAATGCTTCCTCCTTTGGATGATGAAGGTCAGCTCACACTTATTCCAAAAGAGATATTGAAGACAAGGGAAAGGAGATTGAGAAGCAGAACTATCAAATACTACTTAGTATAATGGAAGGATCTACCAAGTGAAGATGACACATGGGAAGAGGAGAATATTTTGCAGAATCTAAATTTGAAATTTCTTGAGGACAAGCAATCTTGGGTGGGGAGGACTGTAATTTCCCCATTCAAATAATTGCATAGCAGGACAATTGCACCCGGATCCTACTAGTTCCCTAGGTTGGATGGATACATTTGGAATTTTAATAAGGGAGATAATAAATGATGTTTAGACATTAGAATGGGATAAATACTTAATAATGTATCTTATTAAATAAATACAAGAGTAAATTGAAGTGGCAATGGAGCATGGAGACACATGGTGACTATGGGGCCCACACAAGCTAGAAATTTGGTGCCACATGGAATCCTCCTCTTGCACTTTCGAATCCATGGGAAGCCTAAAGGTTCTTGGATGAGTTAGAAGGATAATACAATTATCCATATGCATCATAGGTCTAATTTGGGAAGAAATGTAAATTACATGGGAGATGAAGAGTCATTTTGGAGCTAGTGAGACACTTGGACTAGATTCCCTAGCTCTATGACAACAATTATGAAGATGCTATGACACCTATGAAAAAAATCAGATCTAAAGGCTGAAATCTGACATATATGACATATATGACATGTTATGTTGAAATAGAGCATCAAAGAGAGCTCTCATGTGATTTGGGGAAGCTCAATGGGATCCTACTCGAATTTGGGGAAGGTGGAAGGCTAGAAAAGGGAGGACACATGGAAAATCATGAGCACACACCGAAATTCGAATTGGATTGAGTTTGTGGATGGATTTAAAACCTTAGAAGGCTAAGGATTTTTATAAAATATATGAAGCAACCAAGAGAATATCCTTTTATCATTTGAGAAATTGTCATTTGTGAATTGTGAGAGCTAGTGGATGACTAGTTTTCTTGCCTTAGCCAATTTCGAGGGTGAAAGATTCCCATCGAAGTTAGTATTTGGAGAAGCCACTCACGTATTTTATGGAGATTTAATGGATTTTTAATTACAATTGTAATCTACAGGGAATCTCATGGGTTCTTCTATTGCATCACTTCATCTCAACCATTTCCAGTTTTCATTGCATATTCATGCTCATGGAGGGATTGCGCCTTAGGTGGGCCATTGTACTTTGTGGGAGAGATTATACTGGTATATTTATGATTGTAATAGGTTAAATATTCTATTTTATTCATTCTCATAAAGTTTCAAGTATAAATACCGAAGATTTGTATGTCAAATTGATTTTTAATGAGCAAACAATGACCATTTCCACTCTATTTTGATAAATGCCATGGTAATGCTGGTTATTTCGAATGGAGGAATGTATCTCTGATAAATGTATGATGAATGGACTGTAATTAATTTTTATTAAAAGTTTCATGTTCATTAATTAAGCATTGGAATCCATTTTACTCATTTTAATTGCATTGGGAGAAGATTTGGTGCCTTTTCCCCAATGGTCGAAATAGTGATTTGGGAGATGTTTTGGAGAGAGCCATAACAACCTGTATAAACTGAAAAATGATGCATATGAGACATTAAAAATTTACCTTACACATCCTCTACCTATTTTCATAAATTCGAGTGGGATTGAGAGCATTTGAGAAGCCATTTCGAGCACTTACCCGGGGGGAATTGGAGACCCAATTTGCTAGTAAAGACTCCTACTTTGATCAGAATATAAATGTAGTTTGAAGAAGTGATTGGAGGGTTATACAAAATATTCAATTATTAATATCATTCATACACACTCGGAGAATATTTGGGAGAATTTGGGCCAATTTGGAGACCTAGACATCAAAACTAGTCAAGGTTTGAAATTGGGGAAAAAGTAAAAAATTGGTCATTTAATAAAAAATATTAAAAATGTACATTATAGTTTAGCTAATATATACTCATTTATAAGTGTTGATACCTATCCCATTACGTTCGGAACAACTTTTCTATAAAGGAGTGCCATTTGAATCAATGAAAAAGCTTTCCATATGAGCAAGATATGCCCGTTTTGGTCCAACAGTTTTCGGTGCCAAGATGAGCGCACCTCATTAGTTGAATGTATATGTTATTATGTGTAGACATGTTCTTAGTTGAAGATATGAGTTTGGAATAATGTATTCAGATTGTAAATTTGATCGATGGCTGGAGGGTGGCATCCATCCAATCATTTTTTTCTTAGTAAGAGATGGTTGTTGGGGACAACCATCATGAGCTTATTTTGAAGGTCGTAATTGCAGCTGGCACCTTATGTTTCTATGCTTTGGTGTGGCTGTAGGATGTATCCCATGGATTTGTCTTGATGTGTGTTTTACTTAGTGTTTAGCCTCACCGACAACACACACTAAACAACACCAAAAACTAATTAAATATGCAAACAATTAACGACACAATACTTGAAAATTATAAACTATGCTTTCAATAATGTTTACGAAGTATAAGAATTTAATATGGGACCTTAATCACACCAAGTATGATGATTATAGATGCATTATTCAGGTACTGGATACGATGCTAACCTCAAATTTAATGTTGATAGAGTTTATTAAGTATTGATATTATTTAACTAAGGGCGACAAATCATTTAATTAAGTGTTGCAACCTTAGTAATGTTTCTTAAGTTAGACCTTTAATTAATCATTGAATGGTCAGTTTTCCTAACCTTGTTTTCATCTAATTCCATTGTGCTTAAACCAATTTTTCGGTCCTTTTGCCTTGTCATAAGGGTTAGGGACATTACAATTAAATACAATGCACCTTGAATTATCCATTAAATATTTATTCATCCTTCCAACCACTCCAGTTTTCTATGAAGAATGTGTAGTTTTATTGCTTACTTAGTGTTTAGCCTCACCGACAACACACACTAAACAACACCAAAAACTAATTAAATATGCAAACAATTAACGACACAATACTTGAAAATTATAAACTATGCTTTCAATAATGTTTATGAAGTATAAGAATTTAATATAGGACCTTAATCACACCAAGTATGATGATTATAGATGCATTATTCAGGTACTGGATACGATGCTAACCTCAAATTTAATGTTGATAGAGTTTATTAAGTATTGATATTATTTAACTAAGGGCGACAAATCATTTAATTAAGTGTTGCAGCCTTAGTAATGTTTCTTAAGTTAGACCTTTAATTAATCATTGCATGGTCAGTTTTCCTAACCTTGTTTTCATCTAATTCCATTGTGCTTAAACCAATTTTTCAGTCCTTTTGCCTTGTCATAAGGGTTAGGGACATTACAATTAAATACAATGCACCTTGAATTATCCATTAAATATTTATTCATCCTTCCAACCACTCCAGTTTTCTATGAATAATGTGTAGTTTTATTGCTTACATCTCATGCATTTGATAAATTGCATCAAGCTCTTTTGAGAAATATTAATCGCCATTATAACTTTTTATGGCTTTCACCTTTTTACTTGTTTGTATTCACCCTAGAAACAAACTTTTCAAAGGAGTTAAAGATCTCATTTTCTTTTTAAAAAATACAACCATGCATTTCCACTAAAATCATCTATAAAAGTGGCAAAGTATTGAAAACCACCAATAGATGCCACATTCATATATCCACATATCTATGAATGCACTAAGTGTAATATATCTAAGTCTCTACGAGAGCTTAAATAAAACTTAACCCTTGCATGCTTACCTAGCATGCATGATTCACAAACCTCAAAAGAATAAAAAATAAAATCCACAACTTTTTCTATTCCTTTTGAGTGCTTTTCTTGTAGACTTTGTTAATTCAAGTGGCCCATCCTCCTATGTGAAAACATGCATCCTTAATCTCTTTTAGATGCTTTCTTAGTGGCTTGAATCTTCTCAGTTGTTTAGAATTACTATTAACCTCAACATATGTAGTAACAAGCAATATATATAGAGTACCAACATTGATGCCCTTAGCTAATAACAATGCATCTCTCAAAATATCGCACACGTTCTTTGTGAAAATGACAATCAACCCATGCATTAGAAAACTAATTCACTAAGAGAATATTTATTTTCAACCTAGGTATATGTATTGCATGCAAATAATCGATTCATCCATCTTTATATCTAATTGGAATGGATCCCATAACTACTACATTATGGGGTTTGTCATCTCCTAATAAGATCCTCCCTCTATCTAACTCTTCATAGGAATCAAACCACTCCCTATATGGATCCATATGAATGATTCTCTGAAGTCTATAAGACATGCTTCATTATAGGTTCGAGCACATAAATAGGATATGGTAACATACATGCCAATTTTTTCCTCATCCTCCTTGCTAGTAGAGACTACTACAATGACATCCTCTTTTTTTCCCTTTGTAGAGATGATGATCCTTCTTTATATGATTGTTTTTCCAACATACCACTTTAAGCTTATTCTCCATACTAGTTGATCTACCTTGGATTTGAATCTACCAGGAAATCCATTGTCTAGAGTGGACTCTCATTGTAACACCTTAGTTTCGACCCCATTTTCATTAAAAATGTATATGATGTATATATAGTAATTAATCATGGTGTGGAGCTAAAGGAAAAAGCCCCACCATTGATTTAATGTTTTATGTTCCAGCGATTAAAATTGTTTTCGGTGGTATATCGTGCTATCTGACACATTATAATTTTTGGCATCATGTAAATATGCATTTTAATTAAAATACGCACAACCATCTATGTCTATGCAACACTAAAAGAGATGGGGGCATGATATTCCCAAGGAATAGGGAGGGAAATTATTTAAACCTTTGGGCCAATGGGGAAAATCCAAATGTCAAAGGGAGAACCAATGAAATAGTCAACTACCTTTCTTATCTCATTCACCCAATCATTTAATTCTTCCAAAAATGGTTGAGTTAGTTAATGCATGGGGATGGGGAAAAGTATGGCAGTCAAAAATTCGAATTGAGGAAGTCATCAGATTTTGGAAAACATTTTTTTCTGACTTGTGGGGCAAGTAAATGCTTGGGAAGGCATGCCCAAGCCATTACTGAGCCATTACTTCCATTTTCCTCACCCATTCTCCTTCACGTGAGCTTCCTTCATGCAGCTGAAGCTTCCTGTGTGTTCATCCTTCACATTGGAGTCATTTTTCTCACATTTGCATGCCCAGAAATTTGTTTTGGTATTGTTCAGTAAGTGGTAAAGAAAGATTTATGTTTTTCCTGCATTTTCATGGATTCTTCAATGGCTGGGAACCGTTTTTACCTTGCTGAGTGGCCAAGAAGCTAGATTCACATTTTTGGGGTTTATAGCAGTCATTTTGGCTCTCATATGGCCACAGATGCCTTCAGAAATAAAAAACACGATTTGGGTTTTTAAAGAGGTCGATTTTGGCTCTATGGTGCCATTAAACGATTGTTGAAATTGTAATTCTCACCTTGGTGTTTTTTTTTCTCCATCTGTAAATCCATTTTTGGGTTCCCCAACATTTTCTATTGTTTTCCCCACCGTTTTCCAAGATGAAAATCGTTTGGTGTTGCCTAGCGATTTAGAGGAGAGACCACGTTCTCTAGGGTGTTGTTGATGAATTCGTTTTGGTCACGTTAGGGCCAAAATGTCCTGAGGATACGAATTGTTGATAGGGGGTTGCTTTCACCCACCTTAGCAATTGATTTCATTGTCAAACTGTTTTTCTCAACCCCAAAAAATGGTGTATATTGTTGTGTATACAATTGGTCTTTGGACTGTGTAGGAGTGGAAAGGAGTCTGCTTGACAAACCTATTGTTTTGTAGGATCCTCATAGACAGAGCTAGAGGGATGGCTGTCTTCTCTACACCCCCTAAATAAAACTAGAAGGGAAGTCATGTCTTGAGGGACTGTGCAGCAGAGAAGGGAATGATTCCTTGTGTTGGGTGTGTGTGGATGTCTTATGAGTCAAGCTAGTTCTAGTGAAGGCATCCTTAGCTCTTCAGTGAGCCCACTAGATTAGCAGGCAGTGCTTCCATCTCTTGATAACCTGATAAACCCAACTTGTTGGCTTGGTTATGTGTTGTTGTGTACTCTTGGCCTGATAAACCCAACTGTGTTGGCTTAGCTGAGTCTGGACATATCTTGGGCTATGTGTTAGCCTGCTTAGTTTCCTTATTCCTTATGGTAATCATGCCGAGCTCGGGGGTGGCAGTGTTTCTGAGAGATTAAGGAGCACACTGGCCTATGGTTGGGTGGAATGTTGCAGCGACATAGCTGGTTGCGGGGCATTCTTCTTCATAAGATAAGCATTCTTGTGTTTAAATGCCTGCAATTACATTTGATAATGAATTACAATGAACATGCTAAATGCTTGAATGTATGGTTTTTCTTCCGTTGTATGGTAATAATGTATGCATGTTTTAGTTCAAAGCATTTTCAATTTTTATTATTCTGTTCATGGGGCTAGTTGCCCGGATTGATAGCAGCATCGATAGCATCCTCTTCATCGGTCGGAGGGTTGGGGACGTTGCACTCATAGACAATGCCTCTAAATATAAATACATTCTTGTTTATAGTCACCTTATTTCCTCACTCAATAGCTATCTGGCAATGGTCTCAATCTTGGGATTTCCCCCACAAGATCCACTAATAAGTATTACCAAATTCTCCCTTGAATCTAACATACTAATGAGAACATAAATACATTGATCCTTTGAACTTGATTGATCTCCACTGGAAGCTAATTGTTGCATCAACATATTAAACTCATATAAATGCTTGACAAACGTTGATTCTTCCTTCATGTTTGGTATGAGAAGCTATCTTTTCAATGACATGTATTGATCAATGATTTGGAAGCATGTAAAACGTTTACTTTCTCCCACATTTCCTTTGTTGATGGGGCATCATAGGCATTAAGAATCACAAAATAAACATGGCAAAGGTGGATTTCATACCATGTTTTCTTATCCATGTTGATCTTTTGTTTCTGACTTATATTTGTTGTTTCCCCAATAATACTAGTCCAAAAATATTTAGTTGTTAGCACATCTTCCATAGTGTGAAGATGTAATAATTAAATATCTCAATATCCACATTGTCATTTCTCAATGTTGTTTAATTGTTTTTTCTGAGCCTCAATTCTTCCACCGAGGCCAAACACCTTTGTCACACACCACCAATGGATCTAATGAAAACTTTGGAACACATCTCTTAAACTTGCAGAACTTTGATACCATGAAAAACTTCATTGTTAACCTAAAGACAAATCAAATGCATAGCTTACCACTTTGTGAGGGAAATGGAGGAAGAAAGTGTGGTAAAACTAACAAAGTGCAAGTAAGAAGATAATGTAGTGAAAGTATTAACAAAGATAATGCATGGAGATAATTTTGTATTTAGAAAACACTAATCATCATTCACATTTGTTCAAAGTGATTATCAAGTGAAAGAACATTGAAAAGGCGTGGCAATTTCCTTTTACAATGTAAAAGTAGTGAATTCCAATTCTATAGTAATCGACAATGACCGGATTATAGGAGAAAAAGCAATAACCTAAAATCGATATTCTTTGTAAAAAAAAAGATGAATAAAGAAAACAAAATTTTGTCCCAAAATATTTCAATTGTTAAGTTGTTTTAGGATTGTTTTATTTTCTTTGAATCTGCATTTTTTTGTTTTTGTTTTTATCTATAAATAATAATTTAAAATAGATAAAAATGAAACTTTGAATATGCATTTTCCTACTTTGAATCCTTAAAATAATGACACAAATTGAGTAACAAGGTTATATGTTTTCATTGTGAAGAAAGAAAGGTGAAATAAAAAGGAAGAAATGGCTTATGGCTTGTGTACAACTTCATGCAACTATTGAGCCACGATGTTTTCAATCATCAAAAGGATAATTAACAACTATCACATAGTGTTGGTACTTGGATTCGAGTGTTAATATATACCATATAAGGAGTTAGATTGTTGAGAAGTGTGACAATTGGTGACAACAAAATGCGAAGGATAATAGGAAAAAAAATGTTATGTCACAATGGATGTTGGGTGGTACTTATATAAGATGCTTGATAGTGTGTGGTATGTGTCCATTATAGTTAAAACTCCTTTCCATCGATGAAATATTAGGTTAACTATAATACCTATCTTGTTAAGGCTTTCGTTATACATGTGTTGATGCACAAGTATCATGCTTAGGTAGGTATTTTCTTTGAGTGCTAAACTATGGACCTTATATAGAAAGCACCAACTATTGTATATTTCATAGATGTGATGTGAGCTTTGGAAGGTTTTCAATGGGAGACTAAAGCCCAAGGTTAAGTACCCATCATAGCATAATTAGATCATTAGGTAATTAGATTACTTGTGGAATTTATTTTTCTAAATTAAATCTAACGTGTTAAAAGGGTCTGTTGCAGCTGCAACTGTTTTCCCCAAAATTTTCAAATTTTGGTCCCCCTCATGATTTTAATGTTGTTTTGAATCGTTTGGATCCATTATTTTTGGGGTAATGCTTTAATTTCGGATTATTTTGAAGATTAACTCTCGTCCTGTTTTCAGAAGTTGCTTGTGTTCGTAGCGACTATGGGTCGCGGATTTTGGAGTTTGTTTTATTTTGCTAGTCAAGGATGATTCGGACCAATTGTCCTTTGTAAAACCGTTGTTTCGAAGGTGAAACAGTTCGACCGTTGCTAAATTTTAAAGTTTTCAAACATTTAGCATTTTTATTGATCGGAGGCTGTTGTTTGTTCGTCTTCTGCCGTTGCGGCTCCCAAAGCAGCTAAGCACCCGAAATGTAAGTGCTCCGCCCACCAATGCGTGTCGGTTTCTGGTCGCGTGTCTGTAGCTTTTTCTCTTTCGTTGTTGCGGCTGTGCCAATCACTTGTTGTCCAATGTCGATGTCTTTCCGACTTCTTACTGGAAGCTTTCCCGCCCACATTTTAGTTCATAACTTTTTTGACTCTGATAGGCTTTAAATGGTTTCAGGGTGCCTGTCACCTATTGAGACCCGCTTATGCGGCTTAAAATAAGTCTACCCGGCCGATGTTTTGTGTTTCAAGCCACCGATGAGTTTCCTCTTCCCGCCGTTCATGAGTTTTTCAAGCCCATGTGTGGATGAGACAGTGGCGACATCACCTGTTAAGGTTCCCAGAACTGGAATGCAGTGCACGCCCTCTCTTGACGATTACTCGTTTTATAGACGTAGTTTGTTTTTATTGAAAATACAGTTCTAATGAATGATAGATGTCATTTGATTGCAGGTGGACTCAAGATACTGTTCAGACTACCACGGCGCAAAGGTATAGCTGGGAGATAGGTGGCAGAAGGACGCTGGGCAGTTTTGGCAAAAGTCGAACCAAAACCTACAGGATCGTAAGGAGGGCAAGCGAGGTAGAAGGAAAAACCAATAGCAACAAAGGCACAGATCTGGAAGGTCTGTCAGTTACTCAGGGGGTCATGAGTGCACACAGAAAAGATAAAAAATAGGGATATGAAACATTTGAGGGACCGAAAGGTCACACGTTTGGGGGCAGCCCAAGCGGTCAACTGTTTTAGTTTAAATATTTGAAAGTTAGAACGGAGAGGGGATTTTTACCCTAGAGAAAACTTGTAAACTATCGCTTGTAAGAGGAACTATTTCGTTTTACAACCAGAAATTGCAAATTTTACCTGTTGGAGAAAGTGCTATGTGGAATGTCTCAATGTGATTAAATGAACGATGTTGAATGGGAACTATTTCGTTTTTGACTGTGTTTCATTAACTGTGAGGATGTTCTAACTTTCTGAACCTATGTTCTTGTCTGAATGTTCTCCAGTACATTCTGTGATGCTTTTCCACTATGAGTAATGAGACTTTTTAACTATTGATGAGTTATCTTATCATGTATACTTTTATTCATGTTTATATGTTTTGGTCATAAGAACAACTATCTGTGATTTGCCATAACACGTGGACAGTGTTGTATTACTCATGAATTAATATCTAGCTCTCTAGAGATAGTTTAGTTAGTAATTTATCTTCTGAAAATGTATGTGATTTAGATGCTTGCGAGTTCTAAGACGAGAGGTAAGAACCTGCGCATCACTTTGTGAATACTCCCGGCATTCTTTATCAAATCTGCATACTTGCATATCATATTTTAAGTAAAAAATACAAACATACATACGGTGGACCGGGCCACAACCGGTAAAACCTTTATTTTTGTTACTTGACCTACAGTAGCCGGACCGCAAACCGGACAGATTCCCTACACCAAACAGTCACTGGCTAATTGGGAACGTTGACTGGGAAGAATCCCTTATTGTTGTTGCCTGCGAATTTCCAGGCCTCAACAGGGTCTAAAAGAAATTATAATATAAAATGAATATAAGAATAGATGTCATAGGAAAATTAAGGAAGGTTTATGCCTTCACAATTGGTAATGGGAAATTTAGTTGGGAAAGGAGTTGGGTAAGAGGAAGAGAAGATGTGTTGATTATTTAACAAGGGAAAAGTTTAGGGGATAAATCTTATTAATGGATTAATTTTACCTATTCTTTTTTCCAAAAAAAGATTTACCAGTTTTTCTTTCATAAAATAATTCACCCATAATTTTATAGGATAAAGTTATTTTACTATGAAATTCAATAGCTTTTTTAGAAATTATTTAGAGTCTTTAAAATTTTGAATATTTTTACAAAAATATCTCCAAACTTTTTATGGTTGCATTTTAAGAATTAGTAAGATTTTCCAAGGTTTCTAGACTATAAGATAAATATGGATCATTAAAATTTCCCATGCATGATGTAACTCCTCCTTCATCACGATATGAATGATGGAATGGCCATTTAAAGCCTAGAGAGGATATTGACACCTCAAGGTTTCATGCACCTTTACCACCACACACACATGCATATGAATATTTTGTGATTATACAAATCACAGGCTCTCTTCTTGCTAGTTTAATTCCCATCCTTTTGTTGGTTTGATGTCAACGAGATTTTGTTGATATTGTTGAGGGAAAATTGTGTGATATTGTTCACTTTGTGATAGCTAGAGGATGCATACTGATGTTAAGTCTGACCTATGAAGAGCACTGCTACCCAATAAATTATACCAACATTGTTCTTTGATACCTAACATTGGTATCATCTCTCGTTCTTAAGGTGGAGGCTAATAAGTTATTGTGTATTTATGGAGAGGTGTCAATGATATTGAGACCAAGAGAGATGTTAATCCAGATTGGATAAATACATAAATGTTCATGTATTTTGGCGCTTTTTAGGTGGAACAATTAAATGAATTGGCTTGTAGGGCCCATTTTAGGGGCATGTCTTGCTTCACAAATTTGAGGTCCATAACCTTTTAAGGCTTGTTTGAGGGATTATATGATGTTTTTTGGGGTCAAAGGTATTCAAGGACAGCTCATAGTCCCTCAATGTTGTTCTACACTCTGATACCTTGCCATATTGAGCTTTATGTTGGCTCCCGGCTTCACTTTTATAAGCCATATAGCCCAGGATTGTATCAATCCTAGCCAAGAAGAGCCTCTCAGTTATCTTTTGTAGCTTGATTATCCCATACCTAATGGAAACATCCCCACGAGTGTCCTTATCCTACATATGCTTCCTTGCATTGAGCATAGGTATGTTCCACTGCTTGGAACTAGTTTTCTTTCCCGCGACACTCGTTTCCTCCTTATTGTAATAAAATTTGTTATTCCTTTTCCAGCTTCTTAACATGGAAAGACCAAAAAATCGTAAAACATAAAAAGACGGATGAGAAAAGATATTATTCTCTATTGGAAGTTGTCGTGTCGCCTTCGAACATAGCACAATCCATGAGTTTATTCATCATTGATTGGGTTTCTAGTATGACATTAGGAGCTGTACTCATTATTCAAATCTTTCTCCATCAGCTAGTTATGCTTCCAGTCCCTATGGAACCTCTGTTGATGCCTCCTATGTCACAAAAAATTCCCAGTTTGATTTTGAGTCTATGCTTCCTATGTGTGTCCATCTCCCTTATGCTCTTGTTCAAAGGAAGTCTTTATAATGAGTCGACCATTCTTCAGTTATCTTGTCTTTGCATGTCGGTCATTCCCTATACATTGGTTACTGGTTCGCGCATATCTTGTTTGTCCGAGTTCTTCCAAATTATCCAGAGTTGTTGTGTACCTTGTGTTGGTTGATGGGGGATGCATTAATTTCCTCCTTCCAACGGATTCCATTCCATTGAATTCAGATATTTATTCTAGAATAGGGATCTAGAGTCCATTGAGTGCCTTGAGGATTGCAGTCATTAGTGGCAGGTTCTCTCACCATCGAAAGAATTGGGAATACACCAATGTCCCTTGATTGATAGATTTTTTCGAGTGTTCGGCCTTAAGTACACATCTATTCACACTTGTTTGAGTGCACTTTGTACCTTGATTCCCATTATTATTATCGGTGGGATGTCTCACGTATATTAACGATCTACATCAATGACTGGCAACCCGACGATGGTCCAACATGTTTGACACCAACACCTTTATTCACATGATGGGACATGTACTAGTGATGGTTTTTGTAGAAGACCTCAGAGCTTGATGGCATTTCATATCTGCTACTTCCTTGATCGCACCAGTATTTATGAGATTTCATCTCTCATGACGAGAGTTCAGTGTACCTTCTTATATACCAGATGTCTTCATTCAGAATGGAGACCATATCTCACTGTAAATTGTATGTGGTGATGACCATTCATGACATATGTCTATTATGCCTATTCATGGCCATTGTATTGATATGTATCCAGGACTGTGATGTATACTTGATATCTACAGTCACATGTAGATGTCTATCATTGTATTGTACTAACGAGTGGTTGGTTCTTCCACTTGGTTATTCATTACTCCACTCGTGGGACTATTATAATGTATTTCGGCCATCGTGTACCCCTCTAACCTCATACATTAGGGGGCATATTTTATAGCATGTTTTTCCAAACTTGATACATCATGCTTTCATGGCATTTCCCTGTCCCTATGTAGGCTTACTTTATCCCAGTTTCTCACCATTTCCCTGATGCTCTAGTTGAACCCCTTAAAATGCATTTTTGAATATACACGTGAGTCACAAGTTTACAACCCACGTATACACATATTGCACCACTGTCACCTGCATATATAAGGTTTTATGCTAAAAAAATAAAAATATTTGGAGTTTTCCCCATCAAGTAATGAATGACTTGATCTTTGGCATTTCATATACTGGGAAACGCATCGATTCGACCCTTCATTTCCTATTAAGGGGCTATATATAGAGCTATTGTGAAGCATTGGAGGGGGGTAATTTTGGAGAGTAAAGATATTATAGCGAAATTTTGCCCCATTCTTGTATGCTTGAGTTTGCATCACTTTGTCCTTGAGGAAGCCATCAGTGCTCTTTCCCAAGCTTTCATGTGTCTTTGTGAGCTTTCCATTGTATGGAGGATTGAAGTGGTGGAGGTCTAGGTGGAGGGACTCGATTTCTCAATTTCAATGAGGTGCCAAAAGAGGTTGTCGTTTGTATATTTGTTTACATTAATAGAAATATAATTTTCTTGGGGGAATTGAACATGAGACCTTAGCTCTGATACCATGTAAGGTTTGTCATTACACCAAAACCTGCAGATGTTGATGAACATTTGAAACCAAGCACAAGTCCCTATCATCAAGAGTGGCGGTTAGTCCACATTTTTATATTCCCAGAGGTGCGGTGATTATACCATGTGGTTGTACCAATACTTCAACAATTCAACCACAATGTATCAATTGAATTCATTGTAATAAACGATATATCTAAATTACAGGATCCCATTAAGTCCATTACTTTTCGTGTTTGCAAGTATTCATGCAAATCTAGAAACCTAACTTGGTATAAGAGCTAGTGTTGACCAAGAGTAAAAGAAGAATCCATTTGTGAAAGTAACTACTTTTTTATTAGGATCCACCATTGTTATCACTATATGTGAGGGAGTTGCATGCATGGTTTGAGAGGGGCCGTAAAAGAGCCACTTGTTGAAAAGTGATGGATTGCTGCTACCAAGGAGCCGCTATATGATTACAAAAACTATGATTTAAAGATAGAGGTTAGTCATAGCATAGTTGAAAGACCCAAGCTGGAAACCACAAAGCCCCCATGAAATATTCCACCAAGGATTGTAGATGTGCTTGCAATGATAGAGGCATGATTTGTGGACCTGCAAATTTGTCTTGAAGAGTAAAACCCATGCACAGACTAGAACTACAGGGTCAACATTATATCGTTTTGCAAGTCGATAACTCTCCTTGTACACATTGTGCCATGAATAAATTTGTGCAAATGGTTTCTTCACATCCCAAGTTACTGCAAATCATTTTCCTTATAGATTTTGTTATTTCTATCACAAGTGATTCACCTTGTTGACCAATATCTTATCACATTCATTCAGAAAGGGGGGTTTTTAAATTGTGAAAAATAAGGTCAATATATTGTAGGTATTGGGGGGGAGGGGAGAAGGGTATGGGGGATTTATAGGTATTAGGGGGGGATATAAAAATGGGTATCTAGTAAAACTAGTGACTATCTCGTAAAAATAGGGTTTTGAATTAGAAACGTGTATTGGGAGGGGGGATCAACAAAAGGATTTTGGTAGGTATTTATAAATATCTAGGGAAATTAGGGATATTCTTTAATATCCCATGAAGAACGGTGCCATAACATAGTTTCTTTGAGTGAATACCCCATGATTTCTATATATATTTTTTCGTCATCATCATGGATCGAGTTCGAGTCCTTTTGAGTAATTGTTGAGTCTAGGGATGTTTTCATGTGGGTGCAATCACTTGTTGATAAGTGGATGATCCACCGATGACATTGTGTGAAGGGGGCGCTATCATGTAAAGCGAACTGCTAGTTAATGAGTGGACGAGTTTCCATGCGAGACTATGTGAAGGGGGTATTGTTGTGTGTGGGAAACCACTTATTATTGAGTGGATGAAGGTACTGTCGTATGTAGGGAATGCCACCATATTAGAGCTATTGGTTGGTAATAGAGAGCACTTATCATTTTGTAGAGTAGTGCTTAAGAGAATAATTTTTATATTTAGAGAAGAAAAGGGGGGGAATCGATTTTGGGAACAATAACAATAACAATAGAGTGCATTTTCCTAACACTAAAATTTCTCAATAGAAATATCTCAAGAAACGTTTAATGATATTGATTTCCACACATGGAAGGTGAAAATTCAAATGCAGTCTATGAATAAAAAATCACGGGTATAGTGAATGGAACGGAAACAAGATCTACATATGCTAAAAAATTGATTGAGTTTTTATTCTATAGAGAAATAAGTCATATAACTATTTAGTACAAAATCCATGCCAATTAACTTCTCAAAGGGAAACTTAAATAATCAACAGATAAAGACTCTACTAAAGGCACAAATAGTAGTGATGATCTTGTTTAAGAAGAGACTTCCTATTTTAAGAGGCCCACTTTATGAAGCATATGAAGAACAATTTTTTAACTATTTCTTTAGTTATGACCCACTTTATGAAGCATATGAAGAACAAATTTTTAACTGTTTCTTTAATTATATTGTAAGCCTTAAGAAGGGAAGTTAAAGTATAAGGCTTAACAAAGAAAGTTATGTTGTTTGACAATTAGTTGATAAAGCGTAATGATATAACAATAGAAAAACTACCTCATTAATGTATTAAATGGGATCAACCCCATTGTATAAATTGACTTTATTGTAATAAACATTATATTTTTTTCCATGTGTTTGTTAAGTTGATTGCCTTTCATAGAAGTCTTAATGCAAATGAAGAAACCTAATTATCATAATGTACCTAGTACTTTATTTTGTGCAATGTGTGAAATGGCCACTGAATGGATAATGGTTCATCAAGAAAATTTTCTTCTTTTAATTTCCCATTTTTTAACCCGTTTTTGTTAATCCATTTCATTCCATCACACTACCAACCATTATATTGAGTTGTGATTCTTAATTCAATAATATGTCCTTGCCCATATACCTTATTTTGATTATATAACTAAAATGTTTATTCTTCTAACAATATGAATGAAGAATTTGTATAATATCTCTGATTTCCTCTAATAAAGAACATTTAGTGAAACTCTCTTAACCTTCTTCCAAAATTCTTTGTACAATACCCATGGCAAACTTGACTTTCCAACTAATGGATATATGTGAATCCTCTTATATCTTGCTACATAATTCACCTTTTGCTCAAAATTTGTTGTGCGAGATCTTCTCCACACCATTGTTGGTTATGTTGAATTTATGTTGCAACTTTAAATTGTGACTATGTATCAAGAACAATGTATAATTTATTAACACACAGAGAAATGCAAGTGTCAATGGCGACAAGAACATGTCACGCACTTGAGGAAAGATTGGCAAAAACTAAGAGATAAATGCAAGCTTCATCCACATGGAAATGTAGACGATCAAAGAAGCCATGAAACATACCTTAATAATAATAATAGTAGTAATACTAATAATAATACTAATACTATTATTATTAATATTTATTTATTTTTAAGGTCACATGTAAGTTAGACACCAATTTGGGGAGACCTCGTTGTTTGTGGGACAAGAGACCCCTATGCATAATAATTTGGTGCTATGTTGTTGGGAGTGGGGAGCGGAAGCGAAGCGAAAAGCAAAATTTTCAAAAGCTCTTGTTTTGGGAGCGTTTTTCGCATAATATATATTTTAATATATTTTGATGGATTTATATCTAAAAAACATGTAGGATGTTGAATTAGCTATAAAATACATGGATTAAACCATATAACATCAATCATCTAGTAATTATAACTTATAGCATTATCATCAAATGATCAACCATAAAAACTTTTGTAGGAGCTTGACAAAGAAGGGAGGTACCATAACATTGTCACTAAATGATCAACAGAGCATTAGTATAGGGAAGGAAGGGAACGCCTTGAGAGACTGGGAGTGTTTTGGGAGCGAGCTTCCGAAAGAAGCAAGCTTCAAAAGCGGGAACGATAGATAAAGAAAGCTCCCACGCAACAGGTTTGGTGTATAAACCTCATTATTTGTGGAAAAAAAAAACCTATGCATAATAATTTACTTACTAAAATCTACATAGATAGAGATACCCTACCCCTCATAATATAGTCATCCATAAAGATGAAAGCCAAGTGTTTTAAAAAAACAGCCACATCGATTGACAAGTTTGCTTAAAAATCTTTTAGGAATATCTTACCCTCAATACATGTCTTCAACCAAAAAAAAAAAACAAAATGAAATAAAATTAACACCCAATCACAAATATTAAAAAGTGAGAAAGCTAAATGTTTTAAAAAACCAGCCACATCGATTGACAAGTTTGGATAAAAATCTTTTTGGAATATCTTACCCTCAATAATTGTCTTCAACAAAAGAATGAAACAAACTTTAACACCCAATCACAAATATGAAAAAAGTGAAGAGTTTTTCTTAATTATTATCGTACAAAGTATCATAAGGCCTCACAACCCTATCACGTGAACTGTGGTTTCGATAACACGTCAATGGCAAATTGGCCGAGTCCGGATTTTTACAGGTGACGAGTCAAATGATTTTGGTATATCTAATTTAGCTTAGCTATAAATTTGTCAACAGTTATATTGATTCTGATTTCTTGAAAAAGGCAATCTTGGAGCAAGTTTTGGAGATCACAAAGTCTCTGAATAATTGCAGATCTGTTTGGCAGCGGGCATTCAGGGCAATGGGGTTGTTGGATAAGCTGTGGGACGATAGTCTGGCCGGCCCTTGCCCTGCTACTGGATTAGGCAAGCTCCGGAAGATTACTGTAAATAATTCCAGTCCAGGTTGGTTGTTTGCTTTTCAGTACTGTAAAACTAAACTATTTGCTGCATATTTAAATTAGGGTTTGATTTGCACAATTTAATAGGGTTTGATGTGCACTTTTAAGCTTCAAGTTGCATGTTTCTGATTTCAAGTTATTTCATATTATGATTCTCATTTCAAACTTTCTGGTGAAGGGAGATCATTGTGTAAAACCAAGAACTACTCTGCAGAAGGCAAAGAGGCCATACAAGTAACGCAGAGTATCGCCATTATCAAGCCTCCTTTTCTTCGTTCAATTTCTCTGGATAATCCATCTTCCCCAGCGGGCTCAAGCCCTCTGCTCTCGCCATGTTCTTGTAAGTTTATTTGCTTTCAATCGGTTTTGCAGAGTGGCATTCAATGATTCTTTCTTTTTGTTTTCCTTGACAACCATCAAATCAGATCAGGCTGCACTTATAAATGTTTGGTTGTATTTGGAATATTGTGTAACAGTGACACCACAAGAACGAGAGAATCCTGCTGCTGCAAAGAAGGAATGTGAAAAATCCCCGAGAGCAGAACCCAGAAGTCCTACTGTCTATGACTGGTCTGTCTCTCATTCATGCAATCACGTAGTACATTAGGTTTTTCTCAATATTATGACTGGTCAGTCTTTGTCAAAGGCTAATAGTGTAGCCATGATTGATATTCGAAATTACATTGCAGGGTAGTTATCAGTGCCTTGGACGGATGAAGAGTGAATTATTAGGCAGGATCTGCACACAATCCATTTTGTACCTTGACAATTGCAGTTCTAATGACAAATAGGGGCCAACAGGAATGCAAATCTTTGTACAGAGAGTATATGCAGGTTTTTAGCCGAGTTATGTAGAGCCAAGGAGGCCCATATAGAGAGATTGAAATACATACAGGTTGAGAAATTTTGGCCCATGGGGATTGATTGCTGTAACTCCTGCTTGAAATATGGGTTATGCTCCATTAGTTTTTTATATACATTCTGTTTGTATTTACCTACTGAATGAATGCCTGTATATTAGGTTATGGACTTTTTTTTTTATAGATTTATGCTCAGGATTTACAGGCCATGACTGTATAGATTGTGGACTTGTTTGTGTAAAATTTGTGCTCAGGAATAAACCATGTATTTCCATGTTGCATAAAGAAAGTTGAAAATGACAATAGATTCACCTTGTTTTTAAAATCTTGATGTTGTGAACACCATACTTTTTGGTTTATGGAACTACTGCAAGTTTGGTAAGAGGATTTTGTAATTTCCTCAACAATTATTGAGTTTGAGCGAGTTCACTTTAGACAAAGTGAATTTGCAATGATGTGTAGGAAGGTTATGATCCACCCAAATATTCTTCATCATCATTAATGAAACAAAAAAATTGCATATTGTTTTCAAAATAAGCATATATGTGCTAATTACTATGTTTCCCTCATGTAATTATATAACAATCAATTATTTTATTATATATATATATATATATATATATTTTGTTAGAACTCTTATTGGTGAGAATGTTTATTCATCGTGCCTCGTCAAATTTGTGGGTTAAGTATTCTTGCCTCGAGGGAAAAAATAAATGTTAGCTTTGTGGTTACTCACAAAATATTATATTATGTTTCAGGGTGTTTAATGAGATTTGGGTACATGGTGTATGTTCATTCTTCAAAGATTAGTGATAGATTGACATATTGGAGTTGGTTTAATTAATGGTTAACTTAGTTATGTGCATGCTTGGCATTTTTTCCTAATGTATTGAACTTCTCTTAACAACTTCTAGTGACATCTTTCACAATAGCCACATGAAGATGCTTTATTTTTTGGATAATGCCCTACTTAGGAGGAGGAGCATTTTGCATCTTGGAGGAGGGAATCTAGACAACACATGTTATCTTGGATGTACATGTATGGAGTATTGGAGTTGGATCGTAAACAATTGGATAAAGTAGATGAAATTGACCTAATAGAGTACATGGCTTATGAGGAGTGATGGGGTTCATGTGGGATTGTGGAAAAAGAATTTGAATACACCTTGTGTAGCGACATGATCTTGGAGCCCTTATTGTGTATGACATTAACTTGGAGCTTGACATGTGCACCCTGAGTGTAGTGCTCCACATGTGTGATTCTACATGTGGTTATTGCACCGAAGAGGTGCATTCTACAGCCCACTAGGGGAGAGATGTGTTACTCCTTCCGTGCTCATCCTAGAGTTGACACGTGTCTTTTATAAAAAATAATAAAATATTATTAAAAATAACTTGTAAGCTTAAATTCAATTTATTTAGAATTGCATATATATAAAACAACATAAATTAGATAAACTAAAACCATAAAATTAGATTACACATTTCAACTTTAAAAAAAGGGTTTGCACTTTGAGAGATTTGATCCCTCTTGGTGCTTGGTAGATCTCCTTTTAGATGGATCTATGTTGGTTTTAAGTTTCTTGTGAGGACATCAACCCATTTAGTATTATTGACCTCCCTTACCTCCTATAAATATAGAGGAAGGAGAGAGACCTTCACTTTCTCATCATTTGTATTCACCTTTGTGTAGATATGTGACTAGGAGGAGCATAACCTCAACTTTCTTAAGCTTGGTGATAGTATTACAAGATTCCAATGAGATACATGTAGAACTAAATGACAAACACGCCACTAACAACACATGTAACATCATTACTACATGGAACACCTTCCGCTAGGCCTTAGAAAACTATTTTATCCATTGGATCACTTATCTAACCTCAAATGCAAGTGGTTACAACATTTACTTTAATCTCCATAACAATCTAAACTATAAAATAATTAAAATACACATCTTATACTTTATAAAACAGTTAAAATATAATCCCAAATTTATACAAAATTTTAATAAATACTTTTTTTTTTATTTAAAAATAATAAAATGTATTACATTTAATCTTCTTACAATATATTTAATTATTATAAAATAGTAAATATATACTCAATTAAAAATTTTGCATCTCAAATGGAATTTTATTAATTATATTCCAAAAAAACTTAAAATAATACTTAACATTAAATATTTTACATTCTCCTTTTTTAACCAAAATACTACCCGTTTTTGCACTTTGACCTTCTCCCAAATTAAATTAAAAAACACCACACATCTAACTATAACTATTTGATTTTACGTGAATCCAATCCATTTAGATTCTCCTTTTCCCAAAAGTAGAACCCATTTTTGCAATGTAAGCTTCTCACATATTAAAGAACGCCACACATCTAACTATTTGATTTTACATGAATCTGATCCATTTACCTTTGCTCTTACAAATGGCTTAAATCTCTCATAAAAGATCTCCCTTTATTACTTTTAGTGATTAAGAGTAATTTTAGTGTATGTTAATCACATATTTGATATGTTTTTGGTGGAGGATAGATATAAATCGTACAATCAAATTAACTAGAGAGTTGCTATCAATTTTTTAAAACATTTATATTTTAATTTTTTTAATATATATATATATTACTTTTCATTGAAGCTAGACACGATGATGCTTGCTTCGTTTTTCCTTTCCCATATACGATGGGTAGATGTCAACTAGGGTGCATTACCTTTGATTTTGAAAGGTTAGGGGCATTACCTTAAAGACTTGTGTTTTTACCCACCCCTCATTCTTATAATTTTATCTACACTTCTTGGACTTATTGGGTGATGAATTACTGTCGGCTGTGGATTGCTCTAGGGTCTCGAGATATATTCCTCCCTCCCTAAACTCTACCTTCCTTGCTTTAATACCCAAGAAGGATAAGCCTTTAACCTTTGCAGACTTTAGGCCAATATCCTTATACAATTTGTTATACAAACTGATTTCGAAGGTGATTGCTACAAGGCTTAAGCCTTTCCTGGACTCCCATATTTCCATTGAACAATATGGTTTTCTGAAAAACCGACAGATTGTGGAACCTATTGGTATTGTACAGGAAGCTCTCCACACAGTGAAAACCAAAAATTTTTGTGCTCTCATCCTCAAATTGGACTTGGTAAAGACTTTTGATCGTGTTGATTGGTCTTACATCAGACTCATACTCATTCAGATTGGGGTACATCTTTTGGCTGTTAACTAGATAATGGCTTACCTTACATCTGCAACCTTTGCAGTACTTGTTAATGGTACACCCTCGAAGTCCTTCGCAGCCACTAGAGGCATCAGACAGGGATGCCCCCTATCCTTCCTTCTCTTTATACTTGTTATTGAAGGGTTTAGCCTATTGATTGCTGATGCAAGAGACCATGGTCTCATTAAAGGTATTAAAATATAATCTACACTTGCTCTCACACATCTCCTCTTTGTAGATGATGTGATCTTACTTGGCACTGGTACCTTATCTGAGTGGATGGCTTTTGATGTTATTTTGAGTACTTTCTGCAAAGCTTCTGGGATGAGCATTAGTATTGACAAATCTTGTTTTCTATATAATAATGTGGATGTTGATATTCACACAGACATTGCCAGAGCTCTGCCTTATAAAATGGAGCCTTTAACCACTGGTTTTAAGTATCTTGGCTATTATCTCAAGCCTCTGGGGTATAAGGTAAGTGACTGGTACTGGCTGATACAGAAATTCGAATGCAAAATCTCTCACTGGGCACATAAGCTCCTCTCTCTTAGTGGTCGTTTAACCCTTGTTCAGGCTATACTGTCTAGTATCCCGGTCTATTGGTTGGGGCTTGCTCCAATACCAGTCTTTGTACTGAATAAACTCAGATGTCTTGCATTCGATTTTTTATGGGGTTCCTCTGGGAATAAACACCGTTACCATCTAGTCAACTGGAAGACACTTGCCTGGCCGAAAGAGAATGGGGGATGGGGTATAAGGGTGTGTGCAAGAAGTTGAGGGACCTTTTAGATGCAATCTTACTTTTTAGGAACAGGCTCACGTTACATAGAAAAAGAACGCGCTCCTCTTCCATAGCACTTGGAATAGTAAATCCGAGCCTGACATGTCAGCAGACATGTATGCCAGGTAACAATAACGCGCACGCGTTATAGAGTTAAAAAGAACGCGCTCCTCTTCCATAGCACTTGGAATAGTAAATCCGAGCCTGACATGTTAGCAGACATGTATGCCAGGTAACAACAACGCGCACGCGTTATAGAACTCCAAAACGCGCGCGCGTTTTGTAACTCTATAATGCGTGCGTGTTTTGTAAATCTATAAACAAATAAAAAAACACACAGTCCCGACCCGAGAGTCGTTTTCACCAAACAGGATCACGATTACGACGGCGTGCCTGTGCCCTAGGAGCTTGGAAGAGTGCCCATCCCTCGATTTGAAGACAAATCCTCCGGTGAATCGTCATATTAATAGGTAATTCATTCACCCATAGCTTTTTTTTTTCAATTAGATACTTAAATTACCATTTTTATTTGTAAATGCAATAAAAACCATAAAAAAATAAACAACCATCTCATAGCCAAAACACCAACCAACCAAAGATGATGATATGCCAATGCCTTTCCCAAGACTAAACACATAAATTGATCACATACAATTGACACATGTTTCTAGGCAATGCCATTGGAAAAACCCCTATTGACATGCATTATGTAGGAAGATTAAACTTTGTATTTTCTTTTTCCCTCATAAAAAACAATTTAGATGCTATTCTATATCTAATCAAATGAAACTCTCTAGTACATAAAAAAAAATAGAATAGTCAATAACCCAAACAATTACATGACCAAAAGAGCCTACCCTTCAAGAGAAAATCACCAACAAACCAAATATTGCCTAAAAATCTACATCATATGCCATACATATGAATTAAGGCCTTTAAAATTACAAGCAAGCCAAAATTCCTAGAGATTGTGAAAACCATAACCATTAGAAAAAAAACCACTCTCACTAGAATCTAGGAAGCATAAACAAACATCTTTTCAATATGACTGGAAGCATAAACAAGCATCTTTTCAAAAAGTGATGAAAGAACTCGTACTCGCTATAGAACCATGGACAATTTCATAATGGAGAGATGACTCACTATTCAGAATGCATGCCCCAATATCCTCATACACTGCACGATTACATCCTGAAAGACAAGTAGAAAATGAACACTCGTCAAAATTCTCTACAAAGTCATCAATCTTAGCTGATGAACCCTGCATGTACATAACATGACCTACATGATACATATCAAGTAATCATCAAGGATCATCATAATACACATCATATGCTCTACATATATACACATAGGAGACCATCATAAGCTTGAAATTGTACTCATACAATGCCCATTGACACATATCATCGGGGTTTTCTCCTGTCGAACTCTGGACTATACTAGCTCTGGAATATCCATCATCATGCTCTAAGAAAGATTGTCCTTGATCAAGCAACATCATCATAGCCTCCAAGGCATGTCCCAAACAATGAACAATTCCTCCTTTCCTGCCAAAATCCAAACCTTAAATTAAAGACAAACCTCTCAACAAAATTCAAATCATCTTTTTAAGTTAGCGCAACCATCTTTCTAAGCCAGAACAAGTTATATCCAATTCTAACTTACTCATTAACTGAATGTAGTCACAAGTTGAACGAAACTTACGTTTTAATTGTGAAATGTTTAATCTTAAGTTTAAATAAATATATGTAAGTGAATTTGTCATTAAATTGCTAACTTGAGTTTGATTTAATACATTTTCAATTTTGAAGAGACGTCATTATATGCCATGTATATGTTTCTAATGATTTGCTTATTGATGTTTTTTTTGCAGTTACTGCAATGTATCCGAATGCCGCGATTCTGATTGAGCTTGCCCGCTTAAGGGGCATCAGTGCTTCTTTTCGTGGCGGCGATGAGATTCGTCGCTCGCTTGCATCCACCATGGA
>LPNX010553845.1:185765-218824 GCA_001517045.1 Pseudotsuga menziesii
TCACATTATATATCATGTTGAGTCAGGGTAAGATATATGCATTCTGTTATTAAGAAGAAAGAGTTAGAGACAATAAATAAGGAGTATTAGATGAGGATATATGAATGTTAAAAGTCTGTGAACTAGATAACGATTTTTGTAGAAGGGTTAAATGCTATATGCTTGTTACATAAAAGGAATTATGATATATGAGTGTATGGAAGTGTTATGTATTTAATAAAAGAGTTTTGTGAATGGACAAAAAAAAATGGGCATGAGAAGGAAATTACATTCTTTAGGGGGATAAGGTGTATATGTCAACCCTAAAGAAATATAAAAACAAGGGAGACACTAGGACTATGAAATAATTAGAATGAGATATATATAAACGTTTATATTATGAAATTATATTTATGAGTTTGTAGTTTAGAAAAATGGAAATATATACATATAATCACCTTGGAATGAGGATATAAGAGTCCATTTATAAGAAGTATGACATTTAGGAAGTATATTGTTGTAATGAAAGGAAAGGAAATTTTTATGTAACTATATATATTTGGTTGTCATATAAAATTCACCAACCTTGAGGAGTTAATATCATTTTTTAGGATTGCAACAACACAATCTCGTGTCAAAGAATTGGTGAATGGGGATAGTAGGATGATATACTTGCTAGGAATTAGACAGACTGTCCAAAGGGTGAAGAAGACTCAAAATTTGAAAAATGACATATCAATGAGACCAACATATGAACTGAACATAAGGACAGTGATTACACATCATGATGATGTCGTTAATGAAAATGAAAAATTCCAAACTTGAGTTAACTATCACATGTTAATATGGAAACTATAACTTGTCAAACCTGTCAAAAGGGTCAAACATAGACGATTTTCGTAAAGCAAAGTATGGAAGCGATCAACACAATGATTTGAATGGAATAATATGAAACTTAGGACACGGTGAGACCTATATCAAAGGATGACAAGTACTTGATATGCGACTCAATGAGATATTAAGACAAACACACTTAATATGACTGGGTGAGTATGCCGAAGTATCCATATGCCAATGGAAATGGGGAAACGAGTGTTGATGTATTTGTAACTTCAGAAGATACTCTGATATATATTATCATTGTATGTTGTTGTACCCCCATTGGGGATGTGTGTTACACTTTCACGGGATGTCTAAACTGCGTCTAGACCTTGAGGTACAACCTCCGTTGTAAGTAGGGGAAATAGTCCCTAGTGTAACATCTTGTAATATGTACTTGTAGTCTCTCTAGGAGAAGTGGGCCCCATGTGAGATGACATGTAGGAGCGAATGTTATATTTGTTCAATGACTTGAAAGGGTATAAATAGGGAGGCTCTCTCCTTCATTTATACACACCTCACACACTCTCAAGAGCGCATGAGAGAAAGAGACAGTCATAGGAGGAGAGATAGATAACTATTGAATACTTCTTATTGCCACTTTTGATCATCTTAGTATTCTAAATAAGCTTGCAGGGTTTTTTCCTTTATGGTTTCCTCGGTGAAAATCTTTATGTCTCGTGTATCTTTTATATCTTATGCATCTTGTTGTACTTGTTATTATTTTAGATAAAGATCCTAGATAATCTAATCAGATCTTAAGAAAAACTAACATGGTATCAAAGCCTCTCTGAAATAAGGCACTATGTAGCTGTAGGAACTAGGGCTTCCTAGTTGAAGGTGTTCTCTCTGCAAATCATCAAGCAAAGAGGGGTAGGCTAACTCACCTCACTAGGGCACATATTTTGGTGCTAGCAGTTTCTAAATCGAAGAATTTTCAATTTTTAGCTGTAACTACTACCAGAAGGAACTAGGGCATCAAGTATCGAAGGATTACCACCTCAGTTTTTAGAAAGTGACCTAGCTGAGGAACTCACCTCAAGGAGGTGCATCTTTCTATCCAAACAGAATTCCCAAACTCCAAGTTGGAAAATTAGGGTTTCTCTAACAAACCCTAGGTCAACTTGCTTTGGAACCTGGTCATACACCTCCGATCGGTAAGATCCAAATACTTACAATTTCCATTTGAGGTTCTCATTTTGAAAATATGACTCACCATACTCAACTTGAGGACAAGCTTGGAGGGGATGATAAATTCTGGGCATGGAAGTACAGGATCTCCCTGATCCTTGAAGAAAATGACTTGGATCAGTTTATCTATGGAGATGTTCCAGAACCAGAGGGAGATGAGGCAATGGCTACTCATAAGAGAAGCATGGCTAAGGCTAAGAGAATCGTTGCAGCTTCCATTAAGGATCACCTCATCCGCCATGTGTCTACATTCAAGACATTGAAGGAAGTATATGATTCTTTGACAAACATGTTCGAAGGAAAGAACATCAATCGGAAGATGACTTTGAGGAACTAGTTGAAGAATGCGAAGATACAAGAACTCCGAGACTATACAGTATTACTTCACAAGGGTTTCTCAAATCAAAGAACAACTTGAAGCAATTGAAGAAAATGTCGAAGAAGGATAAATTGTAATGACTACCCTGAATGGTCTCCCTAGCACATGGGACTCATTCATTCAAGGGATTTGTGCAGTAAGGAAGCCAATCTCTTTCAGCAGTCTTTGAGAAGAATGTGCACAAGAAGAAGCTAGAATTGTGACAAGAGAAGAAAATATGGGAGCAACTGACGATCATGCTCTTGCAGTCTACACCAGGAAGAATTTCAAGAAGAATGAGAACTTTCATCACAACAAGAAGAAATACAAGAAACCAAAGAAGACCAAAAGAGATCTTTCAAATGTTCGATGTTATACTTGTGATGAAAAGGGACACTTGGAAAGAGATTGTTCCATATAGAAAAGGAGACACCATGCTCATATTGCTGAAGATGATGAACCAACAAACAAAATATTCAAATGAGAGAAGAATGATTCACATGAAAAGTATGTGCTAATCTCAGCACTTACTCGCACTATCACACATGGAAGCAATGATTGGCTCATGGATAGTGGAGCTTCCAAACACATGACAAGATACAAGAAATAATTCGTCAAAATGTATGAACATGAGTCGTTGCACAAGGTGAAACTTAGGGATGATTATAAATACCCCATAAAAGGGAGTGGAGAAGCTTCATACAAGATTGACTTCGAGAAATCCTTAAAATGAAGGATGTGTTATATGTTCCAGTATTGAAGAAGAATCTTCTCTCCATATCTGCATTAGATGCAAAAGGAATTAGGGTTTCGTTTGTCGATGGCCAAGTTCTGATGTGGCCCAGAGGAAAGACAATAGAGGATGCAATAGTGATTGGAGAAGAAGAGGAAGGCTTTTACAAGTTGAAGGGACAACCTGAACAAGCATTGGTTCATGAGTCAATTGAACCAAATGAACTGTGGCACATAAGTCTTTCACATGTGCACTACAGAGCACTACCAATGGCAAGCAAAGAAGTTTCAGGATTTCCAGAGATCCAAGCAAAGCATAAAGGAATTTGCAAAGGATGTGCAAAAGGAAAGAATGCTGCAAGAAAACATTTCCCAGCAGTGAGAGAAATACTAAAGAAATATTGGAAATAGTACACTTGGATGTATAGGATTATATATAAAAAAAGATGTAGAGGAATATATAACAAGTTACAACTTTTTCTTTTTGAAAAAAAAGATGTATAGGATAATATAAAAAAATAAACATTACAATCATGTATGTATTTCATTTGTGGTTTTTCTATGAATGAACTCTTCATATTTCACCGTTCTACTTAGTTCGTGTGAGCAAATTAACGTGTTTTTTTCTTAGGACATATAGTCCATCGATAAGTTTGGATGGTAAACCATATTAAAAAAGGAATGGAACTTCCCTATGATTCTAACAGATAACATGATCGACAATTAACATGATGTGGTTGGGAGGGTTGTGAGGAAAGATAAATTTGGATTGATGCACTGGGATATTGTCAAGGGGTTTGTAAGGACCAATCATTTGAGGGGGTCAAGGAAAAATTTCAAATATTTTGGGAGGGGAATTTTGGGTTTATGTTTTTTTTTTTTCTTTCCTAATTTTTTTTACCTAGTTCTTTATTTATTTTCACTTATTTTTAACTTAAGTATAATGAAATCCTCTTTAGAAATACTAATTTCATTTTCCTTCTAAATTCTTTTATCTATAAGAAAAATGAAGTCCTTTTTTTTTCAGAGTTAGAAGTTTTAACAACCACGTGGAAAAAGAAATCAAGATGAATCTTAAATATGGAGAAATTAAATAAACATATACACACATTAATAACTTAAGGGCCCCAAAATAATATGCAACAACCTCCTTAAGCACATGCAACGCCCTACCTCAATAGCACCTCTCACCGTCTCTCAATTAGCGGACTTGAGCTCATTAGATCCCCTTTAATACTACATTCCTCCCCTAAATAATAATGTTCATATGATCATGGCCCCCTCGAACACATGGAACGCCCTATCTAAAATGCAACACCCCTTCCTAAACACAAGTGGCACCCTAAATATCACCTCCCCCGTCAGACTTGTGTACCAAAGATCCTGACTACATTAACACCCCCTCAAATGTAACCTCCCCACCCCCTAATTTTAAAGACCTTATTCATAAAAATCAACATGAAAAATTAAAACTATTAAACTATATTATTTATTCTGTTTATTTCAAGTTTATTCTTAATCTATTAATGTTTTAAAATATCTTTAATATAATTACTTATTTATTTTGTTGGAAAATTCAACAAAGTATAGTTATGCGATCTACTTACATCTTGAGATAGAGTTGAGAGCATCTTTCTCATTATTTTATATTGAGGACAATGTAACATTGCATTCACTTCATCTTCAAATTTTCCTTGTTTTAAAAATATATATAAATATTCTTCTTGGTTTCTATTTTTCCATCTCTTGTTTTCAATGCTAAGGGATGAGAACTTAGTCTCAATCAACAAATTATATGTTTTTTATGTAACATTGCATTCACTTCATCTTCAAATTTTCCTTGTTTTAAAAATATATATAAATATTCTTCTTGGTTTCTATTTTTCCATCTCTTGTTTTCAATGCTAAGGGATGAGAACTTAGTCTCAATCAACAAATTATATGTTTTTTTATGTAAAAACATTTTTATTATGTGTAAGTAATCATTAGGTTGATCTCACATTGTTATACTCTTATCGTCTTAGTAGAATCTTTTCATTGTTAAAATATAAGGCTTATCTAACAATAGGCTATTGTCATTGTTAAAGTATAAGGATTATCTAATAAATTTATGTTGTTTGGCAATTAGTTAATAAAGTTTAAAGGTGTAATGGTAGAAGGACTACCTCGTTGATGACATAAAAGGCATTCAATCACAATGTATCAATTGACTTCATTGTAATAAATGATATATCTAAATTACATGAGCCCATTAAGTCCATTACTTTTCATGTTTGCAAGTATTCATGCAAATCAAGAAACCTAACTTGGTATAAGAGTCAGCGTTGTCCAAGAAGGTAGGGCGTGAGAGTAAAAGAAGAAGCCATTCGTTAAAGTAACTGCTTTTTTACTAGGAGAAACCATTATTATCACTATATGAGAGGGAGTTGCATGCATGGTTTGAGAGGGTCTGTAAAAGAGACACTAGTTGAAAATTGATGGCTTGTTGTTACAAAGGAGCCACTATATGATTACAAAAATAATGATTTAAAGATAGAGGTTAGTCGTAGCATAGTTGAAAGAGCCAAGTTGGAAACCACAAAGCCTTCGTGAAATATTCCATCATAGGATTGTAGATGTGCTTGCAATGATAGAGGCACGATTTGTGGACCTGCAAATTTGTTTTGAAGAGTAAAACCCATGCATAAACTAGAACTAGATGGCCAAGATTATATCATTTTGCAAGCCGAAAACTCTCCTTGTACACATTGTGCCATGAATAAATTTGTGCAAATGGTTTCTTCACATCCCAAGTGAATGCAAACCATTTTTTTTATAGATTTTGTTATTTTTATCACATGGGATTCGCCTTGTTGATCAATATCCTATCAAGTTCATTCATAAAGGGGGTTTTTAAATTGTGAAAAGTAAGGTCAATATATTGTAGGTATTGCGGGGGGGAGTAGGGTATGGGGGGTTTATAGGTATGGTGGGGGTATAAAAAGNCTAGGGAAGATCTCATAAAACTAGGGTTTTTTAATTAGAAATGTGACTACCCTGTAGCGGGGTTTTCACCCTTGCTACGTGCAAAAACACCTCTCTTCTATCAATGGGACAGGAGGGTAGAGTTCATGGAAGAAAGCCACAGCAACAAACAATATTAGTAAAACAAAATCAATAAGAAAATATGGCTAAACTAGATAAAAACAAATACAAAACAAATACACTTTCTTTCTCTTGAAAATGGGCCACTGTGCCCGATATCAGAAATGAACCGCCTCTCCACAGGCTGGTTGGTACGGAGAATGTCTCAACGTACTGGATGGGGGATGGTAGGGCTATGGAATGATGGAAAAAATGGTGTGAATACATTGAGAATAATGGTTTCTCACCGTACTCACGGAATAGAATAATGAAAAAAGGGATAAGTAAATCTTTTGATGGAGACCTTCACACTAACTTTATAATATTTTTTTAGGTTTTTTTGACCTTTTCTCTCTTTTAGGGTTTTGGAACCCTATTTAGGGTTGTAAGCCTTATTTAGGGTTTTAAGCCCTTTTTTGGGGTGTTAAGCCCTTTTTTATGTTTTAAGCCCTTTTTTGGGTTTTTAGCCATTTTTGTGGGTTTTCTGCCCTTTTTTGAGAGAGAATGAAGGTAAAGCATAGTTGTGAAGGTCAAAAGTAAGGAAAATATGGTAGGAAAATGATGTATGTATGTGGTTTAGACCATGCAGAGCTAGGTAAGAAATTTTTTGTGTTAACATACCCATTACGTTTAGTTACAAAAGAAGTTATAACGATTTAGAAGTTCAATCGTCGTAGACGATTGGAAGATAGAGGCATTTGGTCGATGGTTGTTGATCGTCAATATTGACAAGGCATGTTGGTATTATGTATGTCTAGGCGGACCTGTCGAGGCAAACTTGCTGAAGCAAACATGTCAAGGCGGACCTGTCGAGGCGAACCTATCGAAGTAGTTAGATTAGTTGAAGCAGTCGAAGTGCTAGACTTCGTCGAAGCTTGACAACTTGCCAACTGGATCATTCCTCCTTCCTTAAGAAATAATGGTCTCCATTTTGTATTCATTTAGGTGAGGAAACTTGTTGGCTACTTCAGTAGCAGAGTACCATTTTCCTTACGCAGGGAGTTGTCCAACTTTAGCCATTTGAAACAAGGAAATGGATTTCATCCTTGTATGGCGTATGTGTCATCCCACCACGGTGTTGCAAAGAAGAGGTTTTTGAACATTTGGATGGATGTCTTCGGGTTCTACTATTTGCAAGTCGTTATGTTCCAACAATAGTGAATGGTATGGTTGAAGTAGATCTACATTGAAAAATGGATGTAGTCCAAGGAATGCAAGAATGTCGAGCTGAAAAGAGTTTTCTCCAATCTATTTAAGGATATTATATGGACCATATCACAAAGGTTTCATATTTCTGTATGGAACAGTGAAGTGCTCCTTCTTTAGATGTAACCAGACCTGACCCCCAATTTGGAATGAATGAGGAATACAATGCTTGTCGTGTCGGGCCTTAGATTTTTCATTAGCTCATTGCAACATATCATGTGCTTGCTTCTGAATGTTGTAGATTTGATCTCTGAATTTCCATGCTTTCTCCACTTCTCGTCCTTCGAATTCGGTGTCGTTTGGTTGTGTCGATGAATTGATTAAGTTGATAGGCGTTGAGGGTTGAAATCCATAACATATCTCAAATGGACTCTTTCCCATATAGATGTTTTAAGCATGATTGTAGCTGTGGTTTATGTATGGAAGGTTGTCATCCCATGTTCAACGATGCTTGTGGTTGTACATTTGAAGCAGTTGTATGACTAAGTGATTTACGAATTTCATCTGTCCATTTGTCTGCGGATGGAAGGATGTCGACAAAGAAAGTCTTGTGTCGAGTTGTTGCCAGAGAGTTTTTCAAAAGGTGCTGACAAATATAGCATCTCTGTCGGAAATAATGGTTGTCGGGAGGCCATAATGTTTCCACACATGTTCAAAGAAGAGTTGAGTAGTCTGTTGTGCTTTCGTAGTCTTCTTGCATGGTATGAGTATATCCATCTTGGAAAATCTGTCAACTACTACTAATATCGCGTTATGTTGATGTTTGGTAGTAGGATATCCCGTTAAGTAGTCCATAGAAATAGATTCCCATGGTCGACTAGGAATTGTAAGGGGTGTGTATAGTCCTTGTTGTCGATTCGACAAATTAGCAATGGCACAAACCACGCATGATCGAATGTACTTGTTGACGTCATATTTAAGTGAAGGCCAGTAGAAATAATTTTGGAGACAAGTGTTTTTGCGACTTCAAAATGTCCTGTAGTCTTGCTGTAGTGTGCGTCCCAAATGAGCTTCTGTCGGTGCTCATTGGTCGGTACGCAAATATGTCCAAGCTTGAATATCAAGCTGTCCTTCAGGAAGTAGTTGGTAGTATACAATGTGTCGTTCTAAAGCTGTCGATAAATTGTAGAGCAATCGCAATCTACCAAATACAATTGTGGCCAAGTAGTGGTGTCATAATCCTACATACTCATCATTGTAGATAGTAGAGTAATGGGTGGTCTGCTGAGAAAATCGGCTGCAGCATTGGCTTTGTCTTTCTGATACTTAATTACCAACTGAAATTGTTGCAGGTAATTAATCCACTTGAGTTGTCAAGTTTTCTGTAGTTTCAAATGGGACAAAGCGAACCAAAAAGGTTTATTGTCAATGAGGATGATTGTTTGCTTGCCAAGAATGCAGGGTCTCCATTTCTTAAGAGCTTTCACAATGGCATACAATTCTTTTTCATACGTTTATTACCTTCTAACAATGTCGCTGAAAGTCTTAGAATGAAACTCGACTGGGTGACTTGACTGAGTGATCAAGGCGTCGAAGGCATAGTCCGATGCATCCGTCTCAATCTCAAAGGGCTAATGCAAATCAAGTAACACGAGTACTGGTGCAATACAAAGCCTTTTTTTGAGTTTTTCAAAATCTTGTTGTTGTGTTGGTGTTCATTTGAAGACAATTTTCCCATTTCCTTTTGTCAACTGATTCAAAGGCCATGTGATGTGGCTAAAGCCAAGAATGAATCGTCGATAGAAATTCTCTAAACCAAGAAAACTTTCTGGGTCGACATGAATGCCTATAGAGTCAATTACATACCCAAAATATTTGATGTTGGTCATCGCAAATGAGCATTTGTTCATGTTAAAAATATAGTCGATATTGTTGGAGAGTGTCAAAGACTTTTCGACGCAGTTTCACATGTTCTTCCCATGATCGACTCAAAATCAAGATATTGTCGAGATAGACAATGACACACTTATCGATGAAAGGTCGTAGAAGATCATCCATATATCTCATGAAGGTTGCAGGTGCATTGGTTAAGTTGAAAGGCATGACTAACCATTCAAACAATCCTTCCTTGGTATTGAAAGTCGTTTCCATATATCGGTGGATTCGATTGGAATATGGTGGTATCCTGACTTGAGGTCGAGTTTCGTAAAGAACTTAGCACCTTTCAGACTGTGGATGAGTTCATCAATCCGTGGAATAGGGTATATGTTCTTTACTAAAATTTTGTTGAGAGCCATATAGTCGATGTAAATGCGCCAAGTCCCATCTTTCTTTGGAACTAAGACGACTAGAATTCCACAAGGAGAGGAGCTGGGGTGGATATGACCCTTATCGATCAAATCTTGGATTTTCTTATGAATCTCTTCATTTTAGAGAATGGATCTTCTGTTAACAGATGCGTTAGGTAATGAAGAAAAAGGAACAAGTTCAATGGAGTGTTTTACCTGAAAGTGCAGAGGTACCCCATTTGGTGCTTGAAATACATTCTGGTATTCTTCAAGAATGCGGTCAATCTGGTCTTGTTGTCGAAAGATGCGTTGGTCGGTGAGTCGACTTGTTGCTGCAGTCTTTCTGGAATGTTGAGGATTTATCATGATTGATACAAACATTTGAGCATGATTGATAAGCGTCTTTGTTTGTTTGGCAGATATCATCGCAACCGTTGATGTGGGTTGTCACTCTGGTATTCCATACCATTGATTCTAGATTTTGACAATCACCTTCTGAGGCCGTGACTGATATGTACCGTGTTGATCCCATAGGTAAGGTTTCTCGAATAGGGTGTCGGTTATGGAAAGCAGTGCCACATCACAGAGTACTTCATCTTCAAAAGGATTAATGAAGTGGGCGAGTCAGCATTGGTGTGTGATCCTTAGTTCTTGCCCATCCTTCATCCAATAGATATTGTATGGCTGAGGATGTGGGGTGGTGACAAGACCTAGTTTCTTCGCAAGATATTCAGAAATGAATTTCTTCTCGCTATCATTATCCATAAACAGATGTAATGGATTTTTCCGAATCCATATCTGTGTATGGAATAGGTGCTCTCATTCCTCCTCATCGAAGATAGTTGAGGCCGTCGGAGTGGCCGAGGTCAAATCTAAGAGGGTTGATGCATTTGGATCAGATTCTACCAGGGTTCTGTTGGATAAGTCGAATGTCGAAAATTTTGCTAAAAACTTCTTTCGAGCTTTGCATTCAGATGTATCATGCCATGATGAACTGTGATAATCACACCATTTCCCGGTAGGATCTTGTTTGCTACGATCCCTCTTGTCTTTATGAAAGTTCTTCTTTTGATGACCGGGATTTGGCGGAGTTGGATGAGAAGGGTTCTTGAACTTGTCAGAGTTGGATGGTGACTTCTTGTCGGATGTTCGACCTGTTGGCTTGTTCGTGAAACATGCTTTTCCTTTTTTTAGCTTCAATCTTGCTGGTGTAATGAAATGCATCTACAAGCATATTGACAGTCATAAACTCCATCTCTTGCTGAATGTACGGGGATAAACCACTGATGTACTTTAGGAAAAGCAATTTCTCTTCTTCTTGGATGCCAATTCTAGCCATGAGTCGATAGAACTTGTAGGTGTAACTCTGTACGGACTGGTCTTTCCATTGCCTTAGTTGTTGTCTATTCTTATACTGCTATTCAAGATACTTGGGCGGGTACAATTCCTTTTAACATATTCGACAAATTTTACCCATGCATCTATGGGGTTGCCTTTTTTTCCATCTTTGTCGATAGATTCTCCCACCAGCAATGTACATAGGTTGACATTTTTAAGGATGCAATGGTGATATTTTTTGCTTTGGAGAGTTGATTCAATGAGTAGTAAGATTCCAGTTGTTGTACCCAATTATCAATGGATTTTGCATAAATCTTGCCTTCAAGGTTCGGTATGTCCAGATTCATTTGCACTTTGAAGGGGCTGATTTTATTGGAGTGAGTTCATGTCGAGGGTTCCCCAGAGTTCGAAGTGACTCTCATGAGAATCTCGCTAAACTGGGAAAACATTTCGGTTCGTTGTCGAGCCAGTGCTTTTTCTATGAGTTATTATGTCTTGTTAGTTGCATGTCTATTGTCTGCTTCTTCGGCCATATTTTCTGAAGTCGAAGGAAGTGTCTTCTTGTGTTGCTGAGTTTGCGAGTGTGTTTGAACATGCATAAGTTAAATAACTTTGATTGGAGTGATTATGTAACTTAAGCTCTGGACAAGATCTAGCTCTGATACCAATGATCCAGGCCGTGCGCAGGTGCATGCTGGGGACAACAGTCGACTGAATGAGTCGAGTACTATTATGGTGGAAGCATATAAGAAGAACCAGCAAAGCAGAAAATACACTAGGTCGATAAGAAGTATGCGCACTGACAATATGCAAGAATTCGAACCAATTTATTACTTATTCTCCATGAAAGATGGAGGAATCGGAATGCTCTATATTACATTAGTGTACATTCTTATATAGGATTCTTAGACGCTTGGGTGGCTACTCGTTACGTTTAGTTACAAAATAAGTTATAACGATTCATAAGTTCAACCTTCATAGACGACTGGAAGACAAAGGTATTCTGTCAATGTTCGACAATCGTTGATATTGACAAGGCATGTTGGTATGCTGTATGTCGAGGCGGACCTGTCGAGGAGAACCTGTCGAAGCGAACATGTCGAGGTGAACTTGTCGAGACAAACCTATCGAAGCAATCAAAGTAGTCGAAGTGCTAGACTTTGTCGAAGCTTGACAACCTTCCAACTGTTGGTTAGATCACTTAACAAAGAAAATTATGTTGTTTGACAATTAGTTAATAAAGTGTAATGATATAGCAATAGAAGAAGTACCTCATCATTGTATAAAATGGGATTAACCACATTGTATCAATTGATCCGGATTTATGCAGGAACGCAACAGAATACACAAATAACCATAGAAACAAATATGCAGCAGAAATAACACTTCATTTCATTAATCAATAATTAAAACTTGTTTACTTGCAGAATGGAAATAAACTAGATAGAGTGCTGGTAGCTTATCTCTGAGAAGAGATGTGGCAGCTACATGCCTCTGAACTCTGTGTTACAATGAGGCTCGAAGGCCTATATATTATTGAGAAACAATGGAAACCCTACACATCTAAAAACCTAACCCTAGGAGGTGAAACGCCAGAATGTGGGCCCCGTTGGGTAACTTGGTACATTAATTTCTCGGGGTCGTAACTTTAGCATACTACCTCTGTTTGACGCGCATGAAACATCGTTAGAAAGATCTGTTTAAGGAATACATCAATAAATGGAAAATATCAAGTTTGGAACAAACTCCTATTTGCCCGACCATTCGATGCTGAAAAAACGTCGTTTAGGGCCTCAAAACGGCTCTGAAAGTTTAGGACCTAAAAACTGCCAAAAATAGTAAATTGTGCTATAATTAAGGAAACTAGAAACTGAAAGAAACAATGGTGGGGGTCCAAGTGGAATAGGTGGGTGGCCACCAATATCCTCCTGGATCATTCCTTCCCCCTTAGGAAGCAATGGTCCCCATTGCGTTGAGTTCCTCCATGAGATGAGGAAACTTCTGCTGAACTTGGTCCCTAGTAAGCCACTTTCCCTAGTGAAGGAGTTGGCCTGCTTTGACAACTCGATATAGCTGGATCTTCTGCTGGTGGGTGTTCTTGATCTATGTGTCCATAATTCGATCAGTTGTGGCTTGTTCCATGTAGTTGGGATTTAACTCTGTTGGTGTGAGTTATTCTGCCACGTCTGATGTGTCCAATAGAGGTGGAAAGTAGGGCCAAAGGCGGTCCACATTGAGCACTGGGTGCAGACCAAGGAATGGTGGAATACTGAGCTCGAAGGCATTGTCCTCGACAGCTTTGGTGATGGTGTATGGCCCATATTGAAGCGGGCGAAGCTTGTGGTGGGGTCCAGTGAGGCGTTCCTTCTGCAAATGTAGCCACACTTTGTCACCCACCTAGAAGTTGTGTTGCACCCAATGTTGATCATGTCGTTGCTTGTACATAGCATTGTACCCGTCCAATATGTCATGAACCTATTGGAGAATGTGCTGAATGCGCTCAATGAAGCTGTTTGCCTTGGAAACTTCAGACTGGATATGAGCTGAATCATCCTCAGTAGCTGCAAATGGCATCGCTACGTTAATGGGACATAATGGCTGGAATCCCAAACCCATCTGAAAGGGGCTATGGTTGGTTGAGCTGTGGAGGTCTTATTTATAACTGTGTTGTACATAGGGGAGGCTCTTATCCCATGTGTGTGGATGCTTTGAGTTGTACATGCGCAAAATGTGTACAATCATCCTGTTGATGACCTCTATCTGGCCATCAGTCTGGGGATGGAAAGCTATGGACTTTGTGAGCTTGGTGTCTAGCATTGACCATAGGCTAGACTAGAATGTACTAAGGAATCTGCTGTCCCGGTTTGAGATTATAGACTGTGGGATACCAAAGTGTACCCACACTCATTCAAAGAAGAGTTTAGCAGTGGCTTCTGTTGTGATATTCTTCTTGCAGGCCACCATTATGTCCATCTTTGAGAATCTGTCAACAACCACAAACACACAGTCGTTGTCGTGCTTAGTAGAAGGAAGGCCCGACATGTAATCCATGGAGAAGGATTCCCAAGGTTGACGATGGGTAGGAAACGGACTATAGAGGCCTTGCTTCTTGATGGATGGATTGGCAATGGCGCAAGTAGTGTAGGATTGGATGTACTTCCTGACGTCATGTCAAAGATTAGGCCAATAGAAATACTTCTGCAGTATTGCCACTGTTTTCTCGACCCCGAAATTCCCAGCGACCCGACTATAGTGCGCTTCCCAAATCATCTTGGCACACTCGCTTGAAGGAACACAAAGGTGTCCCATGTGACATAGTAGTACATCCTAGAGGTGAAATTTTGGAACTTTGTTTCCCTCTAAGAGTGTCTGGTATGTGTGGTTGAATTCTGGATTGCTCTTGTAGAGAAGCGTCCAATCAGAAGTCTCGTGCCCACAAGAGTTGAGCACGGTGGTTATTGCCACAATCGCTGCTCGGCTAAGGCAGTCTGCAACATTATTGGTGCTTCCCTTCTTGTACTTGATGTTAAAATGAAACTGTTGTAAATATGTGGACCACTTCTGATGGCGATCATTCTGTAACTTCCCTTGTGTCTGTATGAACTACAGGGGTCGGTGGTCTGTGTGGATGATCGTTTCCTTCCCCAAAATGTAATGCTTCCATTGTCGGCAAGCCTATACAATGGAATACATCTCTTTGTCATAAGTGGGATATTTGCGGACTGTGTCGGATAGTGTCTCACTGTGATATGCCACTGGATGCCCTTGTTGAGTAAGGACTGCCCCAATAGCATAGTCAAAGGCATATGTCTCGATCTCAAATGGTTGCTGCAAGTCTGGTAATGTGAGCACTGGAGCACAGCAGAGTCGATTTTTCAATTTTGCAAACGCCTTCTGCTAAGTTTTCGACCAAAAGAATTTTTCTTTCGCTCCTCCCTTGGTGACTTGACTCAAGGGCAAAGTGATATGAGAGAATCCCAACACGAACCTGCGGTAGAAATTAGCAAGGCCCAGAAAGCTCCGAAGCTTTGTTAGAATAGTTGGGGCTGGCCAATCCCGAATGACTTGGATCTTGGTTGGATCCACATGTACCCCACACTCATCAATAATGTATCCCAGATATTGAACCTGGGTCATGCCAAAAGTGCACTTGTGAAAAATTGGCACACAACTTGTGCTGCCGCAATGTTTGGAGGAACTGTCGGATGTGGTGGAGGTGTTCTTCCCAAGTATGGCTGAAGATCAGGATGCCATCCAAGTATACTACTACAAATGAGTTAGTGAATGGCTGCAAGATGTCTTCCGTCAGTCTCATGAAGGTTGCAAGAGCATTTGTCAGCCTGAAAGGCATGACCAAACATTTGAAAAGGCCGTCCTTGGCTTTGAAGGCAGTCTTCCACACATCAGTCGGTTCGATAGGTACCTGTTGATACCAGGACTTTAAGTTGATCTTGCTAAAATATTTTGCCCCTTTAAGTTGGTATAGGAGGTCATCAATCCATGGGATCGGGTACCTATTCGAGACAGTGATCTTGTTCAACGCCTGATAGTCAATACAAAGTCTCCAAGTCCCATCCTTCTTCTGTACCAACACGATCGGGCTCCCACAGGGCAATGAACTTGGCCGGATTTAACCCTTTTGCAGCAGCTCCTAAATTTGCCTCTTGAATTCATCATTCTCCAGAACAGAGTGTCGGTAGATCGATCCATTAGGCAGCGGTGCACCTAGGGTCAGATCAATGGGGTGCTTGACCTGGTAGTGGAGAGGCACCCCAGTGGGTGAGGTGAATATGTCCTGGTACTCCTCCACGACCTCGTCCATTTGTTGTTGTTGTATGAAGGGGCCCTGTCTGGAGGTCGTGGCCACGATATTCTTCTTTCCCTAAGGGAGGATCATCAAGAAAACAAACTTCCTGGTTTTGGAAATGAGCTTACTACATTGTTTTGCAGTAACCAAAGAGATAGCGGCAGGAGGTGGTACCTCTGGTATCCTATACAAATTATTTCCCAACGTAATAATAACAGCGCGAGGCCGGGACTCATACACAACATGTCGCTTCCATAAGTACGGTTGACCTAATAATACATCACAAACATCAAGAGGAGCAATATCACATAATACCTCATCGGTGAAGGGCTTGATGTTGTAGGGAAGGTGGCACTGCTGGTTGACGCGGAGATCCCATCCTTGGTGAAGCCACCCGATGGTGTACAACTGCGGGTGTACTGTGGTCAGCAAACCCAACCACGAAATCTACTGAAATCAGGTTCTTTTGGCTCCCACTGTCGACAATGAATTGTAGCGGGGAACCCTTTACCCACATCTGGGAGTGGAAAAGACGCTCCTCCTCCTTTGAATCTTCTGGTTCTTCCTTTTGGATCTTCGTGGTAGCAACGGTGGCGTTGGGCTCTGCATCGATAATCTTCTTCCCTCTGTCATTCCCCTTCTTGGGTTTTGATTCAGTTTCAGAGTATGCATCTGATTCAAAAGCCTTTATCTCGGCCACCAGTGACTGCTTGGCTCGACACTCACTTGTGTTGTGAGTGGGGCTCTTATGGAACTCGCACCACTTTCCCACTTCCTTCTTCGGATTTGCAGTGTTGCTCTTTGCTTGAGGCTTTGGCAAGTTTTGTTGATTTTCCATGCCTTGGCTATGTCCTTGGTTCTGCAGTTTGGGGGCACCTTTCCCTTGCTTCTGATTCGCAGATCCAAAGTCTCGCTTTTTCTGTTTGAATTTTTGCTCAATTTTGGCAGCATACCGCTATGTCATACCAAGCGAGGAGATGTCGATTAACTCCATTTCCTCCTTAATGTATCTGTGTAGACAATTGCAGTACTTCAGCACCAAATGTTTCTCTGAATATTTGATACCCAACTTGGTGCGTAGGGTATGGAACAGATTCGTCAGCTCATGCACATCTTGATCTCTTTTTTGCCGCAACGTAGTCCATTGTATGTACTTGTCCTCATAGCTCCCCACCGGATAATATTGTCCCTTTATGGCACCTCAGAAAGAATTCCAAGTGGGTATGACCGAGAACAGAGAGGTATCCTCCTCCTCCTTTCTCTCACAGTAGGTTTCCCACCAGTCCTTGACATGGGGGGCGGCTTTGAGTAGAGAAAAAGTAATCTTTTCGTGATCAGAAAAGTCATAAACCAAGAAATATCCTTCTAATAGATTCAACCATCTATCTACGGCGTCTGCATCTATTTGACCATCAAATATGGGAATGTCGAAGTTTACTTGTACCTTAAATGGGGTTGCACCTCCAGAGTGGCTGCTAGATGCAGATGCGCCGCCAGTGGGAAGTCGTTGATGGATCTGGGCGAAGTTATCCATCATCGCGTTCCTTTGTTTTTCAAGGGCCTCCTCGAGCAACATTTTGATAGGATCTTCTGTGCCCTCATCTTTCTTTTCGTCCCCCATGGGTGGCCATCGGGATTTGCGAGGCTGATCTTGCAAAGGTTCAACTAGAACGAGCCCTAACTCTTTATACCCTGCCCTCGTTGGGGACATGCAAAGAAGGATCGGGAAAGAGCAGATTGCTTCGATACCACTGATCCGAATTTATGCAGGAATGCAACCGAATACACAAATAACCACAGAAACAAATATGCAGCGGAAATAACACTTCATTTCATTAATCAATAACTGAAACTTGTTTACATGCAGAATGGAAATAAACTAGCTAGAGTGCTGGTAGCTTATCTCTGAGAAGAGATGTGGTGGCTACATGCCTTTGAACTCTGTGTTACAATGAGGCTCGAAGGCCTATATATTATTGAGAAACAATGTAAACCCTACACATCCAAAAACCTAACCCTAGGAGGTGAAACGCCAAAATGTGGGCCCTGTTGGGTAACTTGGTACATCAATTTCCCGGGGTCGTAACTTTTGCATACTACCTCCGTTTGACGTGCATGATACATCGTTAGAAAGATCTGTTTAAGGAGTACATCCATAAACAACAAATATTAAGTTTGGAATCAACTCATGTTTTCCCGACCATTCGAAGTCGAAAAAACGTCATTTAGGGCCTCAAAACGGCTCCAAAAGTTTAGGACCCGAAAAATGCCAAAAATAGTAAATTGTGCTACAATTAAGGAAACTGGAAAACTGAAAGAAACAATGGTGAGGGTCCAAGTGGAATAGGTGGGTGGCCACCAATATCCTCCTAGATCATCGATTGACTTTATTGTAATAAACAATATATCTTTTACATGATTTTGTTAGGTTTGTTGCTTTTCATAGTTGCAAGTCTTAATGCAAATGAAGAAACCTAATTGTCATAATGTCGCTATTACTTTATTTTGTGCCATGTGTGAAATGGCCATGAAATGGATAATGGTTCATCAAGAAAATTTTCTTCTTTTAATTATCCATTTTTTTAGTCCATTTCATTTCATCACACTGCCAACCCTTATATTGAGTTGTGATCCTTGATTCAATAATATGTCCTTGCCCATATACCTTATTTTGATTATATAACTAAAATGTTTATTCTTCTAACAATACGAATTCAGAGTTTGTATAATATCTCCCACGGTTCCTCTAATAAAGAACATTTATTGAAACTCTCTTAACCTTCTTCCAAAATTCTTTGTACACTACCATGTAGCAAAGTGGTAGCGAAGGACTTTCCAACTAATGGATATCTTTGAACCCCCTTATATCTTGCTACATATTTCACCTTCTTCTCAAATTTTGTTGTGCCAAATCTTTCCCACGCCACTGTTGGTATGTTGAATTTATAGTCGCGACCTTAAATTGTGAGTATATATCAAGAACAATGTATAATTTATTAACACACAGATAAATGCAAGTGTCAACGACGACAAGAACATGGACCACCCACTTGAGGGAAGATTGGAAAAAACTAAGAGATAAATGCATACTTCATCCAAATGGAAGTGTAGACCATCAATAAAGCCATGGAACATAACTTAATAGTAGTAGTAGTAATAATAACAAAACCGCCAGGAGGTATGGTTGCTCATTGGCATGTTGTGACAAGGCTTGAAGGGTAGGAAACCCCTAGGATAGAGGCTCACCACGGTGGGCTTCGGGACGTCTCAACCTCTGCTAAGTCACAAGTTATTGGTATATCTGGCTTGCAGATTGTTGGATATACTTTTGGAGATTGTTGTTCCACTAATTTGGTGTATGAGATCCATTTATTTATGAGACAAAAAAAACCTATGCATAATAATTTACTTACTAAAATCTAATACCTACCCCTTATAAAATAATCATCCATAAAGATGAAAGCTAAGTGTTTTCAAAAACCGGCCACATTGATTGACAAGTTTGCTTAAAAATATGAGAGTGATGGAGGGTTTTGAGCCGCGGGAGGAAGGGTTTCATCGAGGGCTTCTCGCCTGTGTTCTTCAGGATGGCGTTGTCCAGTGACAACGTCTTCTCCATCCCAGGGCCATGAATCTTTCGCCCTCTTTTCTGGCTTTTTTGGTGGTTTTTTACTGATTTATAAAACTGTTTTTTTTCTGTTTTCTCTTGGAATTTTCTGGTTTACATTGACAGTCCTTTGTTTCTGTGTCTTGTCTTCTCCTTATGGGGATTTATCATCAAGCCTACGCCAACGGCTGGAGTCCATCCTCACGGATTGAGGACTAGTACCAACCAGCGAAAAATAAGTGGGAATTGTAAATATTAGTCGGTTTGGTTGTTTTTCCCTAGTTTTTTTGCTGTTTCTGGATTGTTCTGTGGTTTCGCCACCTTTTTTTGTCATCGTGTTGACTTTGTTAATCTTCAGAAGGTTCTCCTCCTCTGGTATCTTCGGGGGTTTTGTGACTTGTCGGTACCTTCCTCATGTGGCCGTGCATGTGTTTGTCTGAAAGAGACCGGTGTTTCTTTTGAGGGATATGATGAGGATGAGTTGAACTTTAACCCTACCACTTCTTGTTCTAACTAGGGTTTCATTTTAGCTCCTTAGTTGCGCGAAGGGCCTTCTCCTAGCTCTTTCTTTTGTTGCTTGGGCATTTCGCCTGGTGTTCTCTGTGTGATTGTGCGGTGTCTCTAACTATTTTGGTCTGGAGCCTGGTGACTCGAGGTTACAGACTATTGGGGGTCTGACTCTTTTAAACCCATCTTGTTTTTTTAGTTTTACTTTGGGGTTTGTTCCACGGATTCTCCCTCACTTGGGGTTTGTCCCTAACCCTCTCTTATACCTCTGTTTGACCCCTGTGATCTGGCGAGTTAAACCTTGGAGGGTTCTCCTGTTGCCCTTATGTCAGAGACTCTTGCTGGGTCCCCCGACCCCTCAGTTGACTCTGCAGTTGCCCGATTTCATCGTCGTAGGAAATCCAAGGCGCATTAGATTCTCGATGGGAAGTTGTGGTATGTGGTTGGCTGCGACATATACATTGACAGAGTCAAAGCTCTATGTGCTAGAGCATTGATCGACAGATTGGAGTATGTCTCGATGGATAAGAAGGAGTGGTTTTCCTGGGCATCTGCGAACTGGAAACCCTTCTTATCTTATGTCCCGACCATCAGTTTCCTGGCCAGGGGTTGGATTGTTATAGTTTTCCTGGAGGATGATCATGCAACACAGGTTTCAAATAGGCTTTGGAGAGTTGGCAAAGGATCTTTGGTGTTAGATCGCTGGCATGTGAATTTTGATCCTTCACGAGAACATGTGAAGAAGCGGCATCTCTGGACTCTTCTTCCAGGGCTCCCTTTCCCCCTATGAAACCGCTCTTTGTTAGAAGGAGTGGGGAATACTATAGGGCGTTTTGTGGAATTAGAGGAAGATTACATGAACGCCTACGATAAGAGGATGGAGAAGATATTAGTTGAATTGGATGTCTCGCGAGGATTACCTACAGAAATAGAGATTCTCTGTCATGAAAGGCTTTTTATCCAGCGTCTCGATTATCAAGGTATTCCGTTCCGTTGCAGTTTTTGTAGGAATACTGGTCATTTAAATCGAGCCTGCTCTTTTTTCCGTAAGGATTCAGTCTCATTGGATCCTCTTCCATCTTCTTCGTCACCACCTAGAGCCTCTCCTATCGGCAGGAAAAATCAGGTATGTTCAGAATCGACCACACCAGATCCTTCTTTTGGCATCCCTAAAAATGCTTGCTCTTTGTTTGGAGATATATCAGACCTTGATTTGGCTATAGTGGATTCGGTTATTAATAGCAAAAAATCAAATAAATCAGCAGAACCACTTAAGGATTTGTCTAGCCCTCCTCCTTTTACTGATTACTTGACTCTTGATACTGCTGTTCCATTATCAGTTTCTCCTTCTTCGGAGTCAAACCCCTCTGAGCTTCCTCCTCTACTTAAACAGCCTATGGTCCCGAGGGATCCTACTCCTGTCGCTGTGATTCCAGAAGCTCACTTGCCCCCTTCCTCCCCTTTTCATCCTTTGGAACATTCTGCTCCTCCTCCTCTCTTTTCAGCAGAGGATTTCCCTCCTCTTGTTTCCTCTGGTTCTAAGCCTTTGTCTCCTTCGAGTCCCACTACATCTCCATCTTTTTCTGATCCGAATCTTCAAAAATCCCTTAGTATCTTCTCTGATAAATCTCCCCTTTCCCCCTCAGTTTTGTCGTTTGATTCCATTAGGTTTGACAATGTGACAATAAGGAGAAAGAAAAAATCGAAGCCTCCTCTTAATGTTGTCCCGACTCCTTATACCCCCCTGTCCACTAGACTTAAAGAGGCCGAGCGCTCAACTTCCTCTTCTCCTCAAAGGGTCCTTAGAGCTTTGACCCCTCTTTCTCTTGATTCATGATGCGTTTCCTCTCCCTAAATGTTAGAGGCTTGGGAGGCTTAGCCAAGCAAAAAATCCTTCGCCATCTGATCTCTGTTCTTTCTCCGGATGTTGTTTTCCTCCAAGAGACTATGACCAGTACTTATCCAGCATTATTTGATTTCTCCAAACTCTGTCCTGGATGGGAGTTTTGTGCACTAAACTCAAATGGCCTTTCTGGAGGTATCCTGTCTGGGTGGAATCCTAAAATCCTTAAGTGTAAAGCTTACCATACTTCTGCAGGTATCCTGCTCAAAGCCCTGATTCGTGGTACTTCTCTAGAACTTTCGCTTCTAAATTGTTATGTCCCCTACTTAAATAGGGATTATTTTTGGAACTCTGTGGCTATTGGTGGCCTTCTATCTTTACCAAATCTTGTTCTGGCTAGAGATTTAAATCTTACCCTAAATGCTTCCGAAATCTGGGGGCATAGAGCTCATTTGGACCCTTTGGGTTTTTTCTTCACCAAGCTTTTCTCAGAGCATCATTTGGTCGATGTAGCTCCCTCCTGTGCAGGCCCTACCTGGAGGAATGGTAGGAGGGGGGAAGAAGGTATCTCAAAAAGATTGGATCGTTTTCTGTTATCGAAACATCTTGTTAGCTCTCTTCCTAAGTATCGGGTCTGGACTCATAGGTGCGGGATATCTGACCACGTCCCGATCTTATTTGAGTGGGAGGAGCATCAGAGAAACTGTGCTTACCCATTTAAGTTTAATCAATCCTGGTTAGATAATGTGGATTTTATCAATATGATACGAAATGAATAGCCTCTCATTCGCTCTGATCATGGGATGGATCCTATGTTTGAACTTGCCTAAAAACTTCGTATCCTTAAAGAGAAGGTCAAAACCTGGTCTAAAGAAGAAACTCGGAGAATGAAGGATAAGTCTGTTATTTTGGAAAATGAGATAAATGCTCTACTATCCTCCTCTCCTTCGGCTATTCTTAAGGAAGATCAGCATAAGAAACTGCTCTCTCTCAAGAATGATCTTCAGAAGCTTTTGGATCACGAAATATATTATGCAAAACTCCAAAGTAGGGTTACATGGGCCTCTAAAGGTGATGCAAACACCAAGTATTTTCAGGCTGTAGCCTCGGCTAGAAAAAATCATAATGCGATCTGGAGTTTACAGGATGAAAGGGGTACTTGGGTCTCTGATGATCCTAGTTTAAAAGCTCTTGGGACTAGTTACTTCAGAAAGATCTTTGTAGATGACAATCGGACCAATCTCGTTGCTCAGCTTAAAATTCTTCGTCTCTTTCCCTCTTTTATCAGTGTGTCAGAGGCTGAGGCTTTCACCAGACCGGTTACTATTTTGGAAGTTGAAAAGGCTCTTAAAACTTTTAAAAAAGACAAGGCTCCAGGCCCTGATGGATGGCCTGTGGATTTCTTTTTGACCTTTCTTGATCTCCTGGGTCCCCTACTTGTTAACTTTGTAGACTCCTCTCGAGTCCAAGGTAGAGTTGCTCCGACTATTAATTCCACTTTTCTAGCCATGATTCCTAAATTGGATCTGCCTATTTCTTTTACGGATTTCCATCCAATTTCTGTTTGTAATCTTTGCTACAAGCTAATCTTGAAGATTGCGGCATTGAGGCTCAAACCCTTCCTAGATTCTTCCATTTTCTTTCAGTAGTTTGGCTTTCTAAATAATCGTCAAATCATTGAGCCCATAGCCAAAGCTCAGGAGCTCCTTCATTCTGTGAAAATTCATAAGAGATCTGCTCTCATATTCAAATTGGACTTATCAAAAGCATTTGATAGAGTAAACTGGACTTTTGCCCATCTTATTCTCATCCATATCGGGGTTCCCCTTGTTGGGGTCAATTGGATTATAGGATGTATCTCATCAGCAAATTTTGCTGTCCTAGTCAATGGCACTCCCTCTACTTTCTTTCCAGCCACTCGCGGTATCAGACAAGGTTGTCCTTTGTCGCCTCTATTATTCATTTTGGTTATTGAAGGCCTCAGCCTCCTGATTGCAGAAGCCAGAAGGGTTGGTAAGTTAAAAGGGGTCAAGATTTCGCCCCAGCTCTTTCTCACACATTTACTTTTTGTAGATGGCGTGCTTTTATTTGGCATGGGTACATTTGATGATTGGTTGGCTTTCAAGGAAATACTTGATACTTTCTGTGAAGCTTTGGGCATGTGTATCAATTCAACGAAATCCTGCTTTCTTCATAATGATCTGGACGAGGCTCTGCTGAGAAGAATTTCGGACATCTTGCCTTATAAATTTGATTTTCTTAACAATGGTTTTGTTTATCTTGGATATTTCCTAAAGCCTTCGGGATATCTGATAAAAGATTGGCTTTGGCTGGTTAAAAAATTTGAGAAAAGGATCTCTCATTGGACTAATAGGTTTCTATGTTTAGGTGGTCGTCTGGTTCTCATTAGATCGGTCCTTACTGGTATCCCTATTTTCTGGCTGTCCCTTGTGCCCATACCCGCTTCCATTTTAGATCAACTCAAAAAACTCATTTTCTCTTTTCTTTGGGGCACTACTTCAAATTATAAAAAGTTTCATCTAGCTGATTGGCAGCTTCTAGCTCGTCCGACTTCCCTTGGTGGATGGGGGATTAAACATTTGCCTAGTTTTAGTCTTTCACTTAGAATGAAATGTTTTTGGTTGGCCATAAATAGTGAAGGTATTTGGAATCTCCTCATCTCGGCTAAATATCTGAAAAACAGGCCCTTATCTACTTGGCTTAGGGAAAAAAATTTCAAAAAATGGAATGCCTCGATCATTTGGAAAGGATTTATTGAAGCCCTGCCGTGGATTGGGAAAGGGCTCATTTGGCTTGCTGGAGATGGTTCTTCGATTCGTATTGGAGCTGACCCGATTGTGGGTTTGGGCTCATCCTTCATTCTTCCGAGAGTTTTGAGAGACTATTTAGAGGACTATGGAATTTGCTCAATGGCCGATGCCTAGAATTATACCTCCTCAGGTTCTGGCTTTTGGTTTAAGGCAGAGGAGCTCGATTTGATAGGTGACTGTAAATCTTTATGGGAAAATTATATCAGAGGTTTGGAATATGGTAGAATTCGTCTTACTGATGGACAAGACACTCTGCTTTGGTCTTTTAATAAATATGTGGGGTCTTTAACAGCTTCAGTAGGATATGATTGCATTCTCTCTGCAAAAGGTTATGAGCAACAAGATCTTGCTCTGAACTTCCTTTGGACTCTTCACATTCCCTTAAAATTACTTGTTTTATTTGGCTCCTAACGCGTGATCGTATATTAACCTGGGACCATCTACAACATAAAGGTTACCAGGGGCCGAGTAGATGTATACTGTGTAAAAACAATATTGAGGATATTCCTCACCTCTTTTTGTTCTGTCCCTTTAGTGTTGGTATTTTTACTCATTACGTGGCCAAGTTTGGTTTTCCCCTGCCAAAAGACTGTACTGTCTCTTCTCTCGTGTTTTAGTGGTATACCTCTCCTTTGCGTTCTGCATCTTTCAGATTTCTGCCTCTTTTTCTTTTCTGGGGCATCTGGCTCCTTCGAAACCAGTGTCTTTTTGAGGATAAGAATCCTGTTTTCCATGCCCTCATTTCCAGGATTGATCTTTTCCTTCTTACCTACCCTGCTCCTATAAAAGCACAAAAATTTTGGGACATTGGAACTAAGCCTGTTTTGGTCTTTCCTTGTGGTTTTTTTGATGGAGCCTCTGCCGGTAATATAGGAGGTTCGGGTTTCTTGATTTACCTAAATGAATCTCATTACTTCAGCTTTTCTTTGGGTTGTGGTCACAGCACAAATACTAGAGCGGAACTGCTGGCTCTTTGGGCTACTCTTAGAGTTAGTATGCTGATGGGATTACCCATCAATTTGATCTATGGAGATTCCTCGGTTATTATATCCTGGCTCAACGGATTATCTGCACTTGATGTTCTAGCTCTGATGCACTGGAGAGGTGATATTAAAAATATGCTTCATGCTGTCCCACAGGTGATCTTCAAACACATTTATCGTGAGCATAACTCGTTGGCGGATGGTCTCTCAAAAGATGCCTTATTTTTGGATATGGGGCATGGCCATTATACTGAATTTCTGGATGGATTAGTCATCAATAAAGGCCATTTTGTCCTTTATTAGTCGAGCTGAACTATTTTTTTTTCAACTCTTTATGATTTCTGCAGTGATTGATCTTCTTTATCTTATGTCTTGAGACCTTCGTGCCAACTTGTCTTGCTCACGATAGTATGTTATTGCTGATCACTCTCGATACTCATTTGATTTAGATTATTCTGACCTGATTTATTCAGGGATGATGAGAAAAGTCTGCAACGATCAGACTTTATTCTATGTTTACTTGAAAAGCCTTGACAGTCATATTTTGTATTTCTTATTTCCCTATGTGCAATGTTGTTATTGAAATAGTTATTATCAATCACATAGATGACTATGTAAAAGATGTCTTTTGATTTTATTAGAATAACAAAGGCTGGTATTTTTTCCTCTGAAAAAAAAAGTTTGCTTAGAAATATCTTACCTGAATAGATGTCTTCAACAAAATAAAATGAAATAAAATTATCACCCAATCACAAATATGAAAAAAGTGAAGAGTTTTTCTTAATTATGATCCTACAAAGTATCATAAGGCCTCACAACCCTATCACGTGAATTATGGTTTCGATAACACGTCAATGGCGAATTGGCCGAGTCCGGATTTTTACAGGTGACGAGTCACGGAAAACATTAAGATAAAACAACAAAGAACACATCAAATGATTTGGTACATCTAATTTAGCTTAGCTGTAATTTTGTCAACAGTTACCCTGATCTGATTCCTTGAAAAGGCAATCTTGAAGCAAGTTTTGGAGATCACAAAGTCTCTGAATAATTGAAGATCTGTTTGGCAGTGAGCATTCAGGGCAATGGGATTGTTGGATAAGCTGTGGGACGATAGTCTGGCCGGCCCTTGCCCTGCTACTGGATTAGGCAAGCTCCGGAAGATTACTGTAAATAATTCCAGTCCAGGTTGGTTGTTTGCTTTTCAGTACTGTAAAACTAAACTACATGCTGCATATTTAAATTAGGGTTTGATTTGCACAATTTAATAGGGTTTGATGTGCACTTTTAAGCTTCAAGTTGCATGTTTCTGATTTCTAATTATTTCATATTACGATTCTCATTTCAAACTTTCCTGTGAAGGGAGATCATTGTGTAAAGCCAAGAACTGCTCTGCAGAAGACAAAGAGGCCATACAAGTAACGCAGAGTATCGCCATTATCAAGCCTCCTTTTCTTCGTTCACTTTCTCTGGATAATCCATCTTCCCCAGCGAGCTCAAGCCCTCCGATCTCGCCATGTTCTCGTAAGTTTATTTGCTTTCAATCGGTTTTGCAGTGTGTCATTCATCGATTCTTTCTTTTTGTTTGCCTTGGCAATCATCAAATCAGATCAGTCTGCACTTATAAATGTTTGGTTCAATTTGGAATATTGTGTAACAGTGACACCACGAGAACGAGAGAATCCTGCTGCTTCAAAGAAGGAATGTGAAAAATCCCGGAGAGCAGAACCCAGAAGTCCTACTGTCTATGACTGGTCAGTCTCTCATTCATGCAATCATGAAGTACATTAGTTTTTTGACTGGTCAGTCTTTGTCGAAGGCTAATACTGTAGCCATGATTGATATTCGAAATTACATTGCAGGGTAGTTATCAGTGCCTTAGACTGATGAAGAATGAATTATTAGGCAGGATCTGCACACTGTCCATTTTCTACCTTGACAATTGCAGTTCTAATGACAAATAGGGGCCGCAATAGGAATGAAATCTTTGTACAGAGAGTATATGCAGGTTTTGAGCTGAGGTATGTAGAGCCAAGGAGGCCCTGCATATAGAGAGATTGAAATACATGCAGGTTGAGAAATTTTGGCCCATGGGGATTGATTGCTGTAACTCCATTAGTTTTATATATAAATTCTGTTTGTATTTACCTACTGAATGAATGTCTGTATAGGTTATGGACTTTTTTTTTTATACATTTATGCTCAGGATTTACAGGCCATGACGGTATAGATTGTGGACTTGTTTGTGTAAAATCTGTGCTCAGGAATAAACCATGTATTTCCATGTTGCATAAAGAAAGTTGAAAATGACAATAGATTTACCTTCACTTACTTCCCAAACCTATGATCTGAAACTTTGAATCCTCCAAGCAATCGCGAGCCTCCCTGCATACCATCCTTTCATCATACAGGAATTATAAAGATCCTCAAAATTGCAACACGCAGTACTATACAAAAAATTGGCACGTATTTTCACTTTATGTATGCTAAATAAAATATACTTCCAATACTCATGTTTTCACAATCATGCTCCATACAATTTTTCTGCTTTCAATAGAGCATTCAATCAAACATGTTTACCTTCTTTTATTATTTTTTAGTGATTAACATTGTTTCTAAAATCTTGATGTCGTGAACACCATACTTTAGTGTAAGTTTGGTAAGAGGATTTTGTAATTTCCTCAATAATTACTGAGTTTGAACGAGTTCATTATTAGCCAAAGTGAATTTGCAATAATGTGTACAGAAAGGTTATGATCCTACTAAATATTTTTCATCATCATTAATGAAACAAAAAATTGCATATATGGTTTTCAAAATAAGCATATATGTGCTAATTTGAAGGAAAAAAACTATGTTTCCCTCATGTTATTGTTGCGTCGAGAGGCGCTCTACAGCCCAGTGTGGGGGAGATCTTGTAAAGTTACTTATAACACGTTATTTTTATTAATGTAATCTTCTTACCTAACAAAATAATAAAAAAGTAAAAATTTAATTATCCATAAAAAAATGCGGGTCACTAAAAAAACACAATATGGGGGAGATGTTATAATGTTCCTACCTAACAAAATAATAGAAAATAAAAAATTGAATTATCCTCAAAAACATGTTTGCCTTGCACATGGTTTTAAAACCATGTGCAAGGCCCTCCTAAACAACCCATGGTTTTATTGTACATGGTTTAGGAGGGCCTTGCAAATGGTTTTAAGACCATGTGCAAGGCCTCCTAAACAACCCATTGTTGTAGGAAGGCCTTGCATGTGGTTTTAAAACCATGCATGGAGAAATGTTGTAATGTTCGTTCCTAATAAAATAAAAAATAATAAAAAATATTATATGTCGGCCATAAATAATATTAAATATTAATAATAAAAATATTATATGTGGACCTTAAATAAAAATATGGTCTTTTGGTTTGAATCAAATCAATGGATACCTAAGAAGAGATTTGATCCCTCTCGACTTTTGATAGAGCCTAGGATTTGGATCTAGGATGGTGTAGAAACTAGAGTTAAGGTTGTTTAAAACAGGTTAAAAAAGATACGTACAAATAATATGTCATTTTTTCATTTCTTGCACTGAAAAATATATAAACCAACTATGTAATTTAAATAATACATAGGCTATGTACATAATATTGTAATGCAAACAAAAGATATCAATGTAATGCAAATAATACTTGAGCTATCCAGATAAATGATTATTAATCATATGATACTTGAATATTACGTACGAGTTCAGTGCAACAATATTACCGTTATCATTTTTAGTGGATGCACATACTGCAAAAATATGTATTAATACCTGGGGGATACATATATTTAATGACTTAATACAAACATTATCTTCCTTCTTGATTGCAACAACATTACCAATTCTTATGCTTGTAGAGACTAAAAGTGGGGATATGGAACTAATTTGCCCACTTAACAAATTGATTTGCATAGGTAATAAGAGTATTAATACAGTGGCATAACAATATGATATTAATTACCACAAATATCACCTGCACAATCAAATATATGAAGTGATACCCCTTCGTGTATCATCCATAGAAGTGTGCAATAATGTGCCGGCATACTCGACAGAATAATCATCCATGCCAACCTGCCTTTCAACTACACATATTATGTTGAAGACATGATTTGAAGGACTGAATGGGTGAGTATTGGATTTGATAGAGGGGAAAGGGTTTGCACCTCGAGATATTTGATCCCTCTCGGTGCTTGGTAGAGCCACCTTTAAGATGGATCTATGCTGGTGTATGACATCAACTTGGAGCTTGACATGTGCACCCCTGGAGTGTAGTGCTCCACATGTGTGAGGCTACATGTGGTTATTTTAGGTTGTTTCTGAGGACATCAACCCATTTAGTATTATTGACCTCCCTTACCTCCTATAAATATAAAGGAAGGAGAGAGACCTTCACTTGCTCATCATTTGTATTTACCTTTGTGTAGAGGTGTGACTAGGAGGAGCATAACCTCAACTTTCTTTAGCTCGGTGATAGTATTACAAGATTCCAATGAGATACGGGTGATTCCATGAAGATGGGTAACACTTTTTGGCCAAATTTGGCGATGAAAACCTGATTTTTAACTCATGTGCTAGATAGAAGCCCTCAAAACGCATATATGCCATGTGAATTTTGACTTGCAGTAAAAAAACAAATTGTAGAATATTATGTTGGCTTCATAGTGATATTTTAAAAAATATATGCCGATGTCATTTAATGTGTGAATTTTTGCATTTAATGAACTGTGTGACCTTAAAAATTTGAAGAAGCTAATAAGTGGCTCGTGTCCACGTAGAGTAATTAAATCTTGCATTAATAATTTTAAAAATTATATATATGAGCATGATCTACATAAAATGCAGTGTGATGTGCATATTTTTTTGTTAATTTTTTTCGCATTGTAAAATTATTTATTATTTTTCAAAAGTGACCACATTCGATTTCAGCATCGTTTTAAACACATATTTGTCCACGTAAAGAAATTTTTTCTATTTTTTCAAAAATTGAAAAACCAAAGATCCCCTTTTGAAGAGGACACGTCGATATGTGATGTGTGCATTTTTAAGAATTTTTTGGCTGTGTATTTTTAACTCTGCGGATTTTTCTTTGAGCTGCTTCGAAGTTGCAGTGTGGTTTTCCAAGTATAAGTTTTAGAAGTAATTAAAAAATAAATTTCATATGAATGCCAAAATGCGTGTATGATACGTCAATGGATAGAAGATTCGTTGGTGAATTTATCGGTATCAACTCCGCTCAGTTATGTGCTAGGAATGGCAGGGTTTACACCTCTGCAAGGCACATGAAATTTTTCATTTGTTTGAATGTGGGCTAAGTCTGTTTTTTAAGCCCTCGACCGAGGTATTTAAATACCTCGGTCGAGGTCCTTTAAAGCCAAATCCTGGGAGTGAATTCAAACATTAATGACACTCCAACTACAAACTTTAATGTCTTTCCCACCCAAATTTTTAATNATTAGCTCGGTCGAGGTCCTTTAAAGCCAAATCCTGGGAGTGAATTCAAACATTAATGACACTCCAACTACAAACTTTAATGTCTTTCCCACCCAAATTTTTAATCAAAATCTATATAAACATATAATTCATACTAAGCTAAGTCTCCTTCAAAATTGCCTTAGAATTTCATTGAAAAAAGTTTGTTTTGTCATACAAAGTTAGCATTGTAGATTGTTTTGTAGATATCAATTTGGATTGTTGATCAATCACAATGGGAAGCAGCCAACGTCAAACAAGAAAAAATGAAAGAAATCAAAACAAAATTGAAGAGAAAAGAGAGAAAGATAAAGAAAGGAAGAGGAGAAAAAGAACAATCTTGAGAGAAGAAGAAATTCCAAATGAAGCTATGATGGAGGAAGCTAGATTGTGAGTTGGTAGCAATTTGTGATTTTAGAGGTTTTATTTGTGCTAACAAATAACTTATCTTCTTCTCTTTATCTTCTACTAGACCTTGGAACTTTACCATAATTGCTAGCAGTTCTTCTTTTTCTTGTTCAACATTCTTTATCTCAACTATATGAACTAGATATACATTTGAAAATTTAGCTCTTTCTTGAGTTTGGAAATATCATTGACTTTAGTTCCTATTAGAGACTTGATTTGAGATCCATCATAAGGATTAGAACTCAAGGAAACTATCTTTTCTTCCAGGTCCTTTGTACTTTTTCTTTATTTGCTATGGTTGTCCATGTTTCTACTTTTAATGTGTCTCCAACCTTATTAAGGACTTATTTCAATCTTTTTTCAATCTTTTTAAATGCAACTACCTATACACATATCATGAAACTCACCTTATTGAAGAAATCAAATTTATATGAGATACCAAATTAGATACAATCTATGATATGTTCTTTTTCTCTATAGTCACTCATTCTGGTAGGGACATGTACCTTGGGTTCAACGATTTCATATATTAAGGTTTTTATTTATGTGGTCCGCTACTGATAGGATTATTTTCTGAGGAGGGATGATATGATATCTATTGATCATCATTTATAGATTTAACACTTTCTTTTTTAATATCCTTATATATTGATTGGAAATATGTTTGAACTAGGATAAGACTTGTTTAAGTAAGATCGTTTTTCTTTTGGGGCATTGTGAACACCAACAAAGGATAATGAATGAATCTAGTTGGTGTATTTCCTCATGTTGTTGACTATTTTCAAAATTCAACAATATATTTGGGAAATTCTACGCCTATGTTGTTCTCCACTAACTAGTGCTTGATATGTTTCCTATGGTTGTATCCTATCTTTCTTTGGCTAAGGAGCCTGCTCATCTTGATCAATCTCCATTTATGCAGTTAACTCCTTATCCCCTCTCTTTTGGTCTGATAAGTGCTCTTACTTACTCCACTCTACTGATATCTTTTGAACTTATTGAATTTCATTCCAACTCTCCTTATTGGCCACTTTCTCCCATTCTTGTATGGGTTGGAAATCATACACACCATTCTTGTTTTCTAGCCTCTGCTTTGAGATAACCTTGTGTGGGTCATAAGATGCAACTTCTGATTTTCCCAAATTTAGTTTCTCTAGAAACTATTCGATATAGTTTAGAGAAATTAAGTATTTCACCTAAGAAGGGACAGAAAATTTAGGGATATAAAATGTTCTATGTTGTATAAAACTCTTGAAAGGTAATTCATCAAATACAAGTCTTTTGTTTACATATTACATAGCTAGGACTCTCAAAGTAAACTTGTAGGGTTTCCCTTCAAAACCATATATTTGAATTACATTGTGATATTTGAATAGGAACAAGTACCTGACCATTGTTTCTAGACTAAAATGAAAACAGCTCTTTACTTTCATTGGGCATTCTATGATGGTAAATCCCATGGATTATTGTGTATGCAATATTCATCACCTTATTTGAAAACTATGTGTAGTTAGATTTGTTTTCATGTCTCAAA
>LPNX010553867.1:0-18895 GCA_001517045.1 Pseudotsuga menziesii
CATGGGGGATGATGTCATTTACTAGAATGTAATTGGTTGATTTTTATAGTACATTTTGGTCCTTTTGAGGCCCATTTTTGACCTCAAATTCTCTCTAATGAAAATTGGGTTAACATTATTTTGGGCAATCTTGAGTTAAAGAACCCTTGAGATCTCCTGGAGATGAATAAACAACCTGGGTGGAATATTGAATGTGGAGAATGATGAGAGGAGCACCTCGAACAAAACCCACGTTTCCATTTTTTCCATGAATGCCTCTAAGTACCCGAACCAATGATTTCGGAGGTGCAAATGACAGTCTAAATGAACGTCTGGATGAAAATGACGGTTTGTATGGGTGTCCAGATGACCTGTAACTGAAATTAAATTCATAAATCTAGATTCTTGAGCTGAATTTCTGTTGGGTTGTTATCCATATTAGTTGTTGGGTGCTAGGTTTAGATTATGTTGGGTTCTATTTGTTGTAGAATCATGAGATCCTTTGAATGCCTCCCTCCTTCTTATCCATATCATGCATGCTTTGTTCCTTCATCACGTGAACCTGCAAAACAAAAAGTCCGTTAGTTATATCAAAATCAATGTAATGGCAATCAAATGGTATATCCATGCCAAATGTTTTATATTATTGTCAACCAATGCCTTAAATATGGTTTTATAAAAAAGAATAACTAATATCATATTCAAAGTTTAAAGAAACATGACCATGTTTCCACTTGTTTAAGGATTTTATTATATTGTTTATTTTTTATTTTTAAAAAGAATTAAAGCATGAGTGGAATAGTAATGATATATATTGTTTTCTTCATACGGATGTCACGTCTTATAGTTTTGAAGTTTTGGCTTTTTTTTTTGTTAAACCATTAATATTATGATTATTTTTAACATAAACAAATTTATTAATAGTTTAAGAATGATGACTATTCTATTTGTTTAACATTTAAAATATTCTAGATTTTATCATAGAGTCATGGTTTTAACTATACATGCAGTATCAACAGGACTAGCAAGAATTGGAAGATAAAGGTATCATAGAATCAACAAGAGCCGAAAGACAAAGGAAAGCCAAACTTAGTTAACCAATAAGGAACATGCCATCAAGCCTAGTGTGAAACTTAGGACTGGAGGAGGTACCAAAAACAATACCAAAATGAGGGTTGTATGGACCATAATACATAAAAAAGAAGTAGATTAGGTTTTATTTACGTTTAAGAGTATTCATTAATAAAAATAGAGTAAAGATAGCCTCACTGAACATAGATGTACTAAATTATGGTATACATGCCGAGAAACTAATGTAAATAACATCATTATAAAGGAAAATCCCGGCACCCAACACTCCCACAGACTAAGGATATGGCATGTCCGCGGGCCATCAATAGATGAAGACTAAGTTGTATTCTTTTTATGTAAACATTCTAGATCAACATCAATCAAGAGGCAATTCTAGGAAGCTATTATTACTCTAAATATGACCAAAACAATGTCGTAATAATTCAAAGTCTTCAATACATGCAAATTTGTGCTTACAAAGACCACATAAAAACTATGATAGAGGATTTTCTTCATGTCTCCTTAGATAGAAAACATGAAGGTGTAGATAGTCTATAAAGCCCATAGGAAATTGGTCATCTTTGCTACTTCCTAAAGTCTTATCGTTATTCAAGTAATATTCATAACACATTTTGCATTTGAGTTGATTAGGATCCTAGGATTATGGGTTCCACTTCTAGGATAGTGACATCCTAGGTATAGTATGAATTCAATGGCAGGGTCTTCAGTGCTACTTGCAAACATTCTCAAATGACATATATATGAGGTTCATTTACCATAACTCAAGCATATATACTCCTTTCTAGCTAAACTCACAAACAATACCATACATCGAGGTATAACAAAACCATATATTTTGCACAAATTATCCTCTCCAGGTAGATTCCCCTGTTTCAGTCAGGCCTGTTCAGTACCTCGTCAGGTTTACCTGGTCATACTATAGGCCGATACCCGCTACCAGCAGGCTTGTTCAGTACCCCAGGGGGTTAGCCTCTTAAACCCTTTTTTACACCAGAGGCTTGTGTCCCAAAGTTCCACCCTTAAAGTTTTCAGCAATATTTCCTAAAATAGTTTGAGTGGATGTGGGAGCAGCTCTGAAAACCTTTCTATGGGATGGGATGGTAATGGGTTGGAGGATAATTTATTTAAAAATTTGTTGAACCAAATAAATATATTTCTCCCAATGTATTGGATATTGCAAGTGAGCTTAAGTGAATCAAAGACATAGATGTCCGAACTTATTAATATGAAGTGGATAGATCCATAAGATAATGAATGAAAGGTGTATATAGTCCCTAAATTTGTCTTCTTTCGTATAGAATTATAATAGTGTTCCCCAACAAACTAGGAATTTCGTTCACCCTTATTCTAATTTGTGATAAAATGCTTTAAATAACATGCTTTGATAATGAAGCTAAGATGTAGAAGTGACCTTTAGGTTTTAGATAGACCTTAAACCTATGGTAAATCCCCATGATATTTAAAATTGGCCTTGAGCAATTATTATAATGATTAATAAAATAAAAATATGCATGTATGAGGATAAATAAGGATTTTTAAATTGTTTTGGTTTAGCCATTAGTATTGTCTTCTTCGTAGTTCCTTTTATTGAAAAATAAGAAAAAAAAAGTGAAGTTGCACTAATCTTCAAGCTAAGCATGCAAATTTTTATTTATATACATATTTTCCTATCCTAAATATAGAAAGAAAAATGTTTTATTCACATATATGAGCTCTTCCAATGTAACCAAGTGCAAAACAATATAGAAAATATACCTTTATCCACATATGAGATAGTTATTGCAGTCATTACCTGAATGTGGAGTACCAACCAATTTACTTGTCTCTACATCAGAAGATTTCGAAGGAAGGAATGGTATTATGGTTGGGTTACCTCTTGAAACCAGTACTCGATGAAATCCTAATAGTCACCTTCCTTCCTTAAGCCATGTAGATTCTCTTCTTCTGAATGTTCAATTTCTTCACTACATGAGGGATCTATTGATATATATATGTAGAGAACTCTTCAATTTCAGGTCGCTCTCCATTGAATGTAGTCTCCAAGTTTTTGGTTTCCTTGGCAGATTGGCAAGTAGAGTCGATTTGTAGCTCATGGGACTGTGGCTCTTCTATTATTTTTGGAGAGGTAGATTAATTCTTGACTTTTGTCAAGATGTGTTCTTCTTGAGAAGATGAAATTGAGATCCCAATTGCTACTAGGATTTCAGAGAGTTTTCTTAAAATCATGGTCACCTATGAATCCATGGTTTGGTTGGTAGATACTGCTTCACACAAGGATTAGTGGTTGGGGTTCTTACTGCACTCAAAATTTTGTTTTCATTTTTTATTTTATTTTTTATTATATATATATATTAGAATCTAAAAACATATAACATACTCGAAAGGTAAAGACCTTATGACAAACTTAAAAACCCATATGAAAAATGAATCGAATGTAAGAAATCCAAATGCAACACCTGATGTAAGAAAACACAATCAAATTTTGCAAAAAATAATCATTATAAAGAAACATACTCAAACTTTGAAAAAAAATAAACACACTTACCGAAAAGTAAAACGTAAAGGAAATAAACACACTTGCATAAGAGTAAATTGTAAAAAATGGAAATTCCAAAGGTAAAGTCAAATTCCAGATTATAGGGTTAATTAAAATGAGAAATGACGCTAATTATAGTGGAAATGAAACTCTAAAATTAAAATCATACTTGAGATTATAAGGCTAATTAAAATGGGAAATGGCAGTAATTGAAGTGGAAAATGTATAACCTTGTTAAGGAATTTTTTCATTAAAACCACTTTTAGAAGCTTGCGTAAGATAAGTATTAAATGAAACCAATTATGAAAGGAAAACGATCATGTAATGTATTGAATCACATAGATGTTTAGGGTGTCACATGGCTTCCTTTAGAGATGGATTTCTTGATATGACCTTAGCTTGATAGATCCCACTGAATCCTACAACAACATATACTATTCAAGCATCCCATTCATTGACCCCTGAATTTTTCCATGCTCCTCGAGAAGAGATAGAAAGAGTTTGGATTTGAGAGGAGGGCTTTATCAGTCTCTCGTATATTCGATGTGGCCTTCTTCTCAAATTGTCTAAAATAATAAAATGTAATAAAAATATTAGTGTACAACAAAAAATTAAGACAAAAATAGATAAAAACTTAAAAATGAAGAAAAAATAGATAAAACTAAAAAATGAAGGCTTTTATTAATGATATTCACTTATTAAAGAGAGAAAATTACTTGGAGTAGAGGTTCAAAATACAAAAACAATCATTGAACACAATATAGAAGTCTCTACTCTATACTATATATGTAGTACATTAATAGTTAAAACCCTAACTTTATGTTGTCCCACAATTAATGAGGGTTGACCACCTAGTAGGTCTTAATTAATAAAAACGACCCTTTAATATTGAGTACTATCAACTACATATCTAATAGGCCCTATTCAAAGAAGATGGATATGTACATCAATAAAGTACTCATAAGCATCCTCAAGGAGTTATATTAGGAATATGCCCCCAATTTGAAAGCAACGTTGTCGTCAAGTCTAGAGATGGGGAAACTTGTGCAAAATGGATGATGGTTCCCAAGTATCATACTTTTGTTTCATATCCTTCCACTTAATTATAACTTCTAATATAATGAATTAGTGGAGGCAATGGTCGAGGGTGGTGAAAATTTATTTCAGTTGGATCCAAATGAGGCCTCTTCTTTGAGCTTTGGTAATGTAGTTTGATCTCGATAATTTTACCCATAAACGTATTCAAACTAGAATTTAATTAAACATGGTATTTTTAAGGACTCTAATACTATACTTAAGTATAGTATTCCACGTGATTATTTTGGACGGAAAAAATCATATATATAGATAAGTAGAAGATTATTAAATATGAAACACATAATTTACTATTGAAACTTGTGATTTTTGGCAAATATTATGATAAAAAAAACATATTTTATGTAGATATAGGAGATATTAGAGAAAAAAAAACTAAATAGTGAAATTTATTTTTTGGAAAAGGCCCAAAAAATAGTCAATTGGCGAAATTTCGCCCCTAAAGTTTTCCCTGGTACTAGGTGGATCTTGGAGTGTGTTGAAAATTCTAATTTGTAAGCAACAGGTCCAATCCATTATATAATCCAATATGGGCTATAAAATTTTGGTGCCAACGTTTGAAGACCCTTAGCTTCATAAAATGTCTTCTTACAGGGTTGGCGATGGAGGAAGACTTGATCCCCTACTTCAAAGGAGTGATCCAAGTGATGTTGGTTTTCTTGTAGTTTCATGTGATTTTGCATAACTCCAGTCATCAATTAAGACGTATTGGAGGGTAGTAATAATAGGTAGCAGTAAAATTCCATACATTAAGAAGATTAGTAAATAAGGCCACATAAAACACAATGACTTAAGAGGCCATCCTAAGGAGAAAAAAATGAATCTATGATACTTGAGTGACAAGTTCAAAAGTAATGTTAATGTGGACATTGTAGCCCATGGGGGAAACAAACCCCTGCAAAACACATAGCATAAATTTCGTGACCTTGACATTAAGGATAAGTAAGTCATATTGATTAATAATGAAATGAAGTGGGAGGACAATTGAAGAGAAATCAGGTGTGTGTAGATCATATTGATTAACTTGTATGTTCATACTGCACAGTTTTCTATATTACCATGAAGCTCAAGTATTTGTGGTTTGAAGGGGAGAGAGTATAAATAGTTTGGTATGTCACTTCTCAGCCATTAATCTAGTGGTAAAGAAAACAAATATGTCGAATTCAATAGGATGGATAGTAGCTTGGAAGTAAGGGAATAAATAAATATTGGTCTCCAACATACTTGGAGAAAGGTTGTGAATATGAAATTGAACAACTCCAGAAATTATCCAAGCACATACTTAGAATGTTGTTGGTTCCCCTTCATGACTATCCATGGTTTATATGTGATTATCCTCTTAGAATTTGTGTGTATTGTGCAAGAATCATTTTTTCATTTCAAAATGAAAATGGTAATGGAAGTTATTCAATCTCAACTAGATCAAAATTATCAGCTTGCGGAGCCAATTCCAAGAATTCACGTTGAAGCAATTAGAGGTGGAGAAAAGTGGGACTATAAACCACAACCTTTGATGAAACTAGATGAAGATAAATTTGATGGATTTGGAAATGCAAGGAATAAGTAATAAAGGTTTTCAATATCTCAAAATGGAGCTTTTTGGTATTTGCAGGTAGATCACAACTAATGCACATGGTATTTTTAAGGTCACATATCTTAAGGAAAATCGTCACCTACTTTAATAATTTTGGGTAAGATATTTATTATATAAAAAAAACATTACCTTTTCAAAAAAGAAAAATCCATTTTATAACATAATATTACAATTAAACATGGATCCCATGAGGGAAAATAAAATACCAAAAGGGGCCTTGCAGGTCTTGTATGCTTCTTCTCGAGGTTCAGTTACATGTTAAGTTTCTCTTGTTTATGCTGCTTTTAAAGGCTCATATATTATATATTTATGTCTCGTATGTTTCATCTATTCCTATTCCTTAAATATCATATATCCATGTATTCTTATATTGTGTTTCTTATATGTTTGTTGTATAGGCATAATTAGGGACCTTGTTTACTCATGTTAGACTCGACTACAACTAAGAGGGATTAGAACCCTCTCCTCTAGTGTATATTTAGTTGCAAATAGAAAGTACAATATTCCATCATTGTTCTCGTAGAGATTGGGGCCACCCACCCTTGTCACTATCTTCATCTTGGTCTCACTCCATGTTTAAAGTTTCTCCGACTCACTTGCAAGTTGAGATCGGTATCTAAATCAGGCCTATTTATTATCAAAGTATCTTACTTTAGCTACCCCCCCAAATGGGTATGTTGTTAGATTGCAGGGATCTAAGAGGGGATGTGGGTATTTATATGGACCACCTTGCTCCATTTAGATACTTATTTGATGCACCTATCCATCTCTTACCTATTAGGAAGTAATTGAATACGATTATCTAAGATGACATTTACATGAAGCTTCAACCAGTAATGGCAGTACAAGTAATGAGAATGACACTGGATAATCAAGTTCAAGTGTTCCTAGTGAAACCATTTTTTCTCTTTCAAACTATGCATTAGATGAGGAGGATGAGATAAATCAAACTAGGAAACATATTTCATCTCAGGGTCCAAAGAAATAGGAGTATCGTTTGCTAGAAGATGCAAATTGTTTGAATCTTACTTGTTGTATATGGAAGAGGAAGAATAGGTTATACCCATAATGGAATATTATTTATGAATGCACTTGAAGAATTGGAGGACACAATTTTTTATAAGAGCATTTGGGTGACTCATAGAGGGAAAAAATAATTTTCTCATATTGGCCTCAAGGAACAAATTCCGAGGAAATCTAAGTGGTATGGAAAAAAAAGTTACACGTAGGTTTATGTATCTTTCCTTAGAATATTTTGGGAAGTGTGATCCAAATGGATTCATGAAGAATTAAAATGGATAAATTTTATTTCTCTAGTTTATTTTTCGTCCAAAATCTAATTGTGAATTTATGTGTTTAACACTATTTTAGAAGCTTCATTGAAAGCCTATTATTTTACCTCATATAAGTTCATGAAATACTTTGGAAAGTGGGACTTTAGACCAGACAAATGCATGGATAAAAGGGACAAATATTGTTTCTCTACACTATATGCAAGACATAAGATAAAAACTTACAAGTCTTTGGCTAATTCAAAGAAGGTAAACAACATGTTAATTCTCCATGTAGTTTTTTGGTCATATAGAGAGGAATATTAGCTCTACACATAGATATTGGTCATGTTGAGAGGAATATTAGCTCCAAACTCTATAAGGCTATGTGGATTTCCCAAGATCAAGGATTGTTGATGCACATGACTGTTAGAATAGGCAGAGAAAAGGGGAAGGAACTTTGATGTCCACCCACCATGTTTACACTATGCAACAAAAGAAAAAAGGGTTTGTGAAGGAAAGGCATGCAAAGCATGATCCATGATTGCCTCCCCTTTAGTAACTTTTTCTAACAACATATGAAAGTGACCCTATGACAAGAAGACAACAACCTACGTCGAAAACATTTTTTCCACCTAGGTTGTTGGAATGTGTACCCACACGTCCCCCATATGCATTTTTATACTCCTGTGTTTGGAAAACTAAGTGAAACATTGATTATAACATGTATTCTACATCTGCACCTGAATAAAGTGAAATCTACCATTGGTTTAGCTATCAAATTTATATCCTAGTAGCTTGGAAACAAGTTATAGTATAGTGAAACTAAATCACATACAACATTCCTCAAATTTTCAGACATAGAAAATGAAGACAAAAGTTTCAATTGCTTAAAATATTGATTGGTTCCAATTGCAAGTTTAGTAGTTCATATCCAATATAGATTGAAATTCCTCTCATATGATGAATGGAATCCATTTTGATATGATTTCATATTTCCCTGATCAACAATAAAGTCATCCCCACTAGTTATTCCATACTAGAATTCAGAAACAAAGAAATCTTCTAGAATATCATTAATGTTAGCTAATGCTTTCTTTGGCTTAAATCTGATTTGAGAAGAATGTTATCCTATTAGATCTTGATATGCCCTATTCTTTTCCACAATATTTTCCACCATTCATGTAGACAAATATGGAACTCCTTGATGAGAACATAAGAATGCTTCCAAAAAATAATAGTTGGCAATCCCTACACCATAATTTCTTCATCATATGCTGCTCTTGGGATATAACATAAGATAAACTCAGTGTCACTCATTCTTAGTGTATTTTCTGAAGCAGTAGATGTAGAAACACAATTACTAGAAGTAAAATTCATTAGTCTAAATATTGGACTTCATTGTTCCAAACAATATTTTTATGAGATATCTAGAATGGGTGTAAAGGATTTTGGAGAGATTTGAAAAGAAATGTGAAATATATAGCAGTATCTTCTAATTATTCCTCAATGTGTCTCTCTATGTTTTCCTTTTAAATTTCAGATTCCCATAGTGAAATATGCAATTAGAAATACCAAACCTAAACTAAAGTATCAACAAGATCCTTACTAAGGAAAGTATATATTTCAATCCCACTATCTGTAGAATTCTTCCCTTGAAGTTGGAAATTTGTTTGAAGTTGAATAAAAATAGTGTTAAAATAAGTAAGATATAATTCAAGAACCCATTAGAAAATGAAAAATATTTCAAAATCGGAAGTAAAATCTATTTCCTACCTTCACCATTACAAATTTTGTAGGGCATCATATGCAATTCATCATAATGTGTCGTCAGTTTGTTCTAGTGACAAGCTTGAATTTCCTAATTTAAAACACATGTCCATATTGGTAAATTGTCGTGAACATAGTACCAGAAAATAGTTTACCTTTCCTTGTGGAATCAACAATGATACATCCTCTTTTATCCACTATAGTCATCCACTATAGATTCACGTAAGAATTTGTTAAAACTGTTGATGTTCTCATAGATAAATAAAAATTGAATCAATTCAGCATTGTGAAACACAAAAAGCTAAAAAAATGTAGAAAACTAAAGGAAAATGGAGACAATACAACATATCCATTGATTTATATGGAAAACATCAGGGATATTAAATGTTACAGTTTTGTTACAATATCATTCCTTCTTGGAGCAGAATTTCCCTTCTTCATAAGATCATTACATCATATTTACAAAGGTAGTTTCAACATTTAAATTCATCCACGAAAAGATAAAATGGGATGATTACCTTGATGGAAATGCTTCGTGGAGCATGGAGGTGACCACCCTTTGAACCTGCATTTGTAAAAGATGATAAAATATAATTTGATTGTCTAATAAGTAAACATATACTACACTGCATTCATAAAAAGGAATAAAAGGTTGTATGTTTAAATAATAATCAAACATATATGTAACAACATCTAGAAATACTAAAGTGGAATACCTACATGATATTTTCTTGGTTTCAAGAATAAACTATTCTCTACTAAATAGGAACAACCATGTTGTTATAGCCTAAAATGAAAAATATCTGCATGTGACCACTTGCCCATGTTTTCTTTGCATGTCGACACTTCCATGTCGAACTTCATGAAAGTCACTAAAAAAACACCTAAATGGAGGAGCCACATACAAATTTTTGTAACTCTGTTTAACCTCTTCACTAGACCATTGGAAATATATTCAAGTCAGGAAAAAATTTGCACCATACTCCAAATCCTGGAAATTCCAATAAGTACCCTAAAAATGAGCATTTTTTTCCTAATTGTGACCTTTGTTAAGAAAACCCACAAGTTTCACCTTTGTACTCGTGAATTTTCCTTCATGTTACCTTTGGTTTCCTCTTGTAGTGGTAAAAAATAATTAAAATATCAAAAATCTCAAATTAGGGGTGGTTTGGGAGGTTATGGAACTGAATTGGGAAGTGTGTAACTTGCCTCTATTCGACCCTATCTCTTCATAACCGTATAAATAGAAGGAGAGAGGTCCATGATATGGGACTCGAACTCTTGCATTGTTATGCTAGATGAATCTGGAATCTTAGTCCCCCCACCTTTTCCCTAGATTTCCATCCTTGTGTTGCAGAGCTTGGAGGCTGAGTTCCTTAGAGAAGAGAAGTAGAAGAACCAGATCAAGGTTTTGTGAGGTGCCTAGCAAGAGAAGGTGAATTTTGTACTTCTTCCACTTGATTAATAAAGATGTGATGCTCTTCCTCTTCCACTGAATGTGTCTTATATATTGAATCTCTAATTATGATCTGGTGCTTATGTTAATTAGATTAGGATTTGATGTTTCTTTGATTACCATTGCTTTACATGTGATCATATTGGTTTGAGGAAGGTATAATGTGTTTTGCATGTCTCTTGGAGAAAGAGGAGCAAGAGGATGATTGAAGGGATGCTTGGAACAACCTTCATTTGACTAAGGTATGAACCATTCTAATCTCTCAATCTTGTTTGTATTTACATGTAGAACTGTGTGCATATATCTTTCAACCCTAGTATGTTGATGACCTCTTAACCCCAGAAGGCGACTCCGAAACTTTCCTCTACAACAGAACTAGTGAATCTGTTGGGGAGATACTTGTCGGTTTTGGGTTTATTTGAATTTTTTTCAGTCTTTTCTAAGGTTTCAGGTCCTTCTTTCAATTGAGGAACACCCTTACAATCTGATAAAACACCTCCCCTGCCTTCCTAAGGCAGTTTTTTTTAAACTTTTTAGGGCCTTTCCCCACCCATTCGCACGATGTAGACTAAACAGTTGTGAGATTCTGATGCAATCACGACCTAATATACTGGAAACATGTGAGTCACTCTTGTCCCAGCAATAGAACAACTCACGTGTGCCTCCGAAACACCCTTTTCATCATTTTTTTGTTGTTTAAGGGTTGTTTGGTAGGTTTTTTAAGGTCCTCTGCATCCACATGACACTAGGGAGTTAGTGTCATCTCTTTTAGGTTCTCTTTATCTATGTTCCAAGTATTTTTGTAACATTAGTGTTTTCTCTTTGCTCTTTTCCCCCACCCCCTTTGCTTGGCTTGACTTTTGGCACTTATTTCTGGTTAACCTCTAGTAGTGATCTTTATCTGATTTTAGAAGCTTATTGGTATTTTTTTCCTTCTTTTATTGTTGGTTAAATTCACCATACTAAAGTAGTTTACTTATCTCTTATGCAAGCCTCCCTTCCAAGTAGGGTTTATACTGACTTTAGGGCAGTCTAGAGTCTGTTTGGTAGTTGTATAGTAGGAGTCCTTTTGCTTTGTTCTTGTTATCTACATACACTAGTTTGTAGGTAATTTTTTTTTCATTTATAAAAGAAAAAGAAAAAGAAAATATAGTTGATTAACATGCATGTAGATTAGGGTTTTTTTCTTTAATGCACCGCATATCATTATTCTTGAAAAAATAAAAAATAAGTTGTTCTTCTGTGGCTTTCAAGTTTTTTGTTTGAAAAAGAAAGAGAAGCAATTTTTTTATTTTTGCATTTCATTTCTCTTTGCTTAGTCATCTTGTTTCAACTTTGAGTCAAAACACCATTGGTTTCACCTTCGCCACCCCCTTTGAGTAATCAAAACCCTTTTAAAATGAATGTGTAATATCTAAAATTTATTAGTAATTGTTTGTTTCTAGGGAGACACACACTAGTCTAGTCTAGTTTTTTGGGTTAGGGATATCTTAACTGCCCAAAACTTCAAACTTAAATACAGTGGCCTATCTTTTAGGAAATCCAACTTTGTTGAGAAAGACACCAGAAATATCCTCTCACATAGAAGTCAAGCACGAGGTTGTGTGATACTGAGCTATTGGATATACCCCTCCTCTTCTTAGTAAAGCATACACTAGAGTTGTTGCAGGTTTGGAGACTCACCCAGTACCTCCTCCCGACCCCGTATGGTTCCTAGTAATGTTTGAGTTTCGGGTTTAACTACCATTTCGACTTGCATCGGTTGGACTGACGATTTTTCTACCATAATTTCTTTGTCATATTGGTAGCCTTAATATCTTTTCTGATAGGATCTTACACATGTGGCATTGGAAGGCTATTTCCAGTGCTCCTAGGGTAGACTTGGAAGGTAACCTTGGTTGACAATTTGGGAGGGAGGTTGGGTGATTCCAATGCTTGCACCCAGAGAAATCTTCATGAGACGCCAATTAACTACTCTCCTTCCTTAACTGGTTAGTTCTCGACCCTCATCATCCCAGACTTTCCTTTGGAAGGCATCTTTGTATGCCTGGTTTGATACTTAGGTCTTTTCTGCTAGTGGTGTGTTCTTTGTACTGTTGGTTTCCTGTTGACCTCCGACTTTGTTTTCTTGTTTGAAACTATAGCTAACAGCCCTATGAACACCAACCAAGAGACCTCCTTTCTAGGGAATCCTTTTACTATTCCTCTCACAGGGAATGTTGGTGTTCCTTTGATGGCCACCTTGAATCTACCTAGATTCACCCTAGGTCTATCGGTATAATTTTTTTTCTACCCCAACCACCCTAAATGCTCTTGATGCTTCTCAAGTAAGATCCTTATATCAAGGGAATACAAAAATTCTTCCCCTTCACCTGTAGCTTCCTCTCCTCCTCCTTCTACCTCATGCGATGAAAGTTCTGATACTAGTAATCAAAAACCTAAAAGGAGTAAAATAAAGAAGAATAGGAAGAACACTTGTAAGCAAGGGTGCACATGTTCGACCTCTACATGTTAAGTTGAACCTCACCACCCAGCCTCTACAGTTCATGCTGGGGGCACTGATCCAACCTCTGTAGGTCATGTTGGATCTAAGTACTCAACCTATGCAAGTCAAGTTGATCTTCACCACCCAACCTCTGTAGGTCATGTTGGATCTAGTCACTCAGCCTCTGCAGTTCATGCTGAGGGCACCCATTCAACCTCTATAGTTCAAGTTGAACCTCCCCATCTAATCTCTATAGGTCATGTTGGATCCAGTTACCAAGCCTCTATAGGTCATGCTGGGAACCTCGTCTAACCTATGTAGGTCATGTTGGACCTAACCACCCAGCCTCTGCAGGCCATGCTGGGGGGAAAATATCAGCCTCTGCAGGTCATACTAGGGGCACACAGTCAACCTTTGAGAATCATGCTGATCCCAGCCATTTAGCCTCTGTTGGTCATGCTAGTGGAACCCTTCCAACCCTTGCAGGTCATGTTGGACCCAAACTCTCAGCCTCTATAGGTCATGTTGGTAGAAAACACTCAACATATGTAGGTCATGCTAAGGGAAAACAATCAACCACTATTATTCATGTTGGCACTATTGAATATACTAACCGTTCAAAAAAAATCTCAAGTTTCCTTGTAAGCTTTATGAGGGAGACCACCTTTCTCATCAATTCCCTGTCGTCACATAGGTACGAAGATTTTGGTTTCAAGGTCATCCTATTCTTGAACAAATTGAAGCTTCTCAATAGCCTTCTTAGCCTTCAGTTGATTTAGTGATCGAACCTTCGCAGTATTTGTTTCACCCCACTCTTATTTCAGAGAGTGATACTTATGTGATTGAATCAATATCAACTTTGGTCAATCCCACTCTTCCTTCAGAGAGTGATTTTTAAGAAGCGGTTGAAACAATCCCATCATCAATTAATCCCACTCTTGTTTTGGAGAGTGAAGTGTCTGCTAGTCACATTTTCTTCACTGCCAGTTCAAAACTTACTGAAAAAGGGGCATTGAAATAATTTCGGATGAACCCCCACCAAACTCTTGGATTGCTTCCTTTGATTGGGATAGCCTGGTTGAGATGCACCTTCCTTTTGATACATCTTTCTAGATAAAGTTCCAAGTTGGACAATACATGATTGCTCGGTGTATTGTTGATGAAGGAGCCTCAGTTAATATCTTGTCTTCTCGTGATTGGCGAGGCATGGGATCTCTTGACCTTATGTCCACTACTATTCAGTTACTGGCTTTTGATAGAAGAACTAGTACAAACTTGGGAATTCTTTCTCAAACACCTGTTACTTTGGGTGGGAAGACCGTCTTAGTTGATTTCATGGTTATAGAGGACCCATTAGACTTCAACATGCTCCTTAGGAGTTATTATGTATATTCCATGTAGGATGTGGTGTCAACGTTCTTTCGTGTGATGTACTTTAATCATGGTGAATAAATTGTCACTCTTGATCCCTCTCCTAAACCAACTAGATACTAGGTTTTTCCTTTATTGGATCCTATTGTATCGATAGACACTACCCCACCATGGGTGAGCTATGTGGTCTCATATCCCTTACTTTAAATTGCCACTAAGGAGAAGCTTTTGTTTTCATGTTAACCCTCTCGAGACTCGGTCCCGAGAATTCACCAGCTGATCCATCCTATACAGACTGTGGAGCTTTCTCTCCACTCTGTTGATCCAACTGAAATTTTAGACATGTGTCCTATCTGGTATGGTCTCCTTCCATTTCATGAAGTCTTCCTGGAGTCTTTGATACAGTATGACCTTATTTTTTATGTTGGTTCAGTTGTGACTAAGTCTAACCCTGATTTTCTTAGTAAGCCTGATATTCCCATGGATAAGTATTCTTATGTTGATCTTGTTGAGTCTTTGGACTCTTCCTTTCAACAGCAAGTTAATGATACTGATGAGTTTGATTTTTCTTATGCATTTTTCAACTCGTGTGATACTCAGTTTGTTCCTGCAGACTCTATCTCCCTTGTTGATTTTTTATTTTCTTCTGAGGTTGATCTTATTGATCATAAACCCCCATACCTTAGAACTATAGAGTCCTCTTTGGTTGATTCTGCCTTGACTACACCTTTTGTAGAAGATAACAAAGTTGCATGTGTTTCTGCCAAAGTGACATGCATCATATATTTTCTTCTGAATGTGATTTTAATGTTGTTGTTTCTTGGATACATGATTTATAGTTGGATCCATGACTGTTTACCGACCTTTCCTTGTTTTTCAAGTTCTTACTTCATTTGCATGTGCCCTAATCGCACTTATGAGCCTGATTTCGGCTTCCACCCTTTTATCTCTTATATAATCCCTCATCTCTGTTCTCACCATCACTCATCCTTGTACCATTTTTCCTTTGCAACTTGACACCTTTTTCCTTGAAGAGATGTTCCCCAAGTGTCTTTATATTTCTTGTGTTCCTTGCATTATGCTTATATCTATTCCTCGTTCTTGGAACTAGTTTCTCCTGCCTATGACACTCGTCTCCCTGCATTTTGAGCATTATTTATGCTCTCCTTCGAGCTTGTTAAAAGTAGTAAGGAGGTCACGAGTTAATTTTTCCAGACTCGCTAAAGCTTCACGGGAAAGATACAAAGTTATATTTAAGCCTTGGTCTGATTCCTTAAAATTGAATAGATTGCCGAGTAAACTTGTTTGTTCATGCTCGTTAAGGTAAATTGAACAATCATCCATAGTGGAGGTAGTTTATCACATTTTCAGACCATGTGGATTACTTACAAAAAATGAATACTCCATTTTATTTGGAATCTAGAAAAGTATCTTCAAGCATAGGTTTATCTCTTTTCCAGACCTGGAAGAGTAAATTTACAGAAAAGGAACCTTTTCAAGCTTAGTTTTTCCTTTTTCATGCTCTATACCTAAACAGGAAAAATATTCCAAGCGTTCTTTATGTATTTTTCATTCTCACTAAACCCTAAGAATAAAACATCAAGTTTACTGTTGTCTATACCATTCTAGTAAATAAATGAAAATTTCCGAGTGATCGTTCTTTCCTTCACACGTTAAAACTAGAGTGTTCCACTCACTTATGAAGGAGCATCGGCCTGGTGATATTTTAACCATTTTCTGGACCTCACTGACTAACTATGAAAAATGTATACCTTAGTTCATCTGGGCTAAGAGAGTTCTCCTTTGTATTGTTTTACACTTTTTTGGACTTAGGAGACCAACTTTATGAAAATGCAACTCCCATGGAGTCTTATTTGGAGTTTTCAGAGTCTCAAAACTATGAAAACACCATTGAGCATCCACTAATTCAGGCTTGTAAAATCCACGAATCAATGCTTTATCAAGAATTCTTCTGTTTTCTTCCTCGAGCTTGTAAAAAATTAAGGTCCCGAGTTTTCTTTCTTGGACTCGTCAAACATTTATAAGAAAGAGGGAAGGGAAGTTCATTCACATGCTTTTTACATCGTGGAAGCAAGTCTTGTTTCCTTGAACAAAGCACCATTTTTGAATGTATCAACTGTTGGGTCTTAGTTTTTTACTTTATCCTGATTCGGAGTTTTTAACTCCTCTAGTTGTCTCTTTTCCAATTATATGGGGAATCCGTCAATGTCTCCTACATTGCATATTTTTTTCGTTGGTCCTTTTTGTTTCAAAAGATGCCTAATTCACTTTTGTGTCATGCTCATTGTTGAAGGATTAAACCTTTGTCAGCCATTCTACAGTTTCCTTGACCTTTTTTGTTAGTCATTCCCTGGTATTAGTTGATTACATCATGTCTTTGACAGTTCTTGTTGTAAAACTTTGTTCCAGGTCCAATCAGTCTTTGACTTACCTTGTGTTGGATGATGAAGGATGCATTAATTTCTTCATTCCAATGGATCTCTTCCTATCAACTACAACCAATCATACTCTGGGAATAATATTTAGAGTTTATGACAGTACCTTGGGGATTACAGTCATCAGTGGAAATTTCCCTCGCTATTGGGTAGTGGCAATACCTTACTGTCTCCTACTCAATGGATTCTTCAGGTGTTTGACTTCAAGACATTGTATTCACACTTGTTGGAATGTACTAGATACCTTGGGGACCATTTTTTTATTAATGGTGGTTTCCCTCATGTTTGTTAACGGTCCTCAACATTAATCGGTAATCAAACAGTTTCCCAAATTGGAGGAGACATATATAGAGTTCTATAACTCTGTTTAACCTCTTCTCTAGAACGTCGGAAAGGTATTCAACTCAGGAACAACTTTGTAGGAGACTCCAGATCTCAGAAATTCCCAGAAGTACCCTCAAAATGAACATTGTTTACCTAATTGTGAGTTTTGTTAAACAAACCCACGAGTTTCACCTTTGTACTCGCAACTTTGCCTTCATGCTACATGCGGTTACCTCCTGTAGTGGTAAAAAATAATAAAAATATCAAAAATATCAAATTAGGGGTGGTTTGGGAGGTTATGGAACTGAATTGGGAATTTTGTAATTGACCCCTATTCAACCCTATCTCTTCAGAAATGTAAAAATAAAAGGAGAGAGGTCCATGAGATGGGACTTGAAATTTTACATTATTATGCTGGAGGAATTGGAACTCTCATTCCCCCCACCTTTTCCCTAGATTTTCATCCTTGTGTTGCAAATCTTGGAGGTTGAGTTCCTTGGAGAAGAGAAGCAGAAGAACCAGATCAAGGTTTCGTGAAGTGCCTAGCAAGAGGAGAAGGTGAAATTTGTACTTATGCTATTTGATTAATAAAGATGTGATTCTCCTCCTCTTACAATCAATGTGTCTTGTATATTGAATCTTTGTTTATGATTATATTCTTATGTTATTCAGATTAGGATTTCATGTTTCTTTGATTATCATTGCTTTAGATGTGGTGATATTTGTTTGAGGAAGGTATAATTTGTTTTGTAGGTCTCTTGGAGAAAAAGGAGCAAGAGGAGGATTGAAGGACTATTTCTATCCACCTTGATTTGACTAAGGTATGAACCATTCTAATCTTTGAATATTGTTTATATTTACTTGCAGAACTGTGTGCATCTATCTTTAAGATATCTTGACCCCTAGCCATAGGAAACTTTCCTCTACAACACATGTGAAGGTAGAAGTTGTTATCACAACTCCCCCCCACTCACATCACTCTCAATTTCCCATACCCAATCATGTATAACAACTAATAAGAAAATATTTAAACGTATACGAAAGAAACAATCTTTGTGCATATATGTATAGAGACAAAACACATAATTAGGTTTGTGCATTAGGTAGAAAAACATAAATGGTACCATAAATAGTACTTTATTATAACAAAATATTCTACAATCATTGCTTATTCTTCTTCCTAGATTCCATGTAACTACATATTAATTCATCATCATAATCATGTTCACCCCCATGAGTATTTTTTCCATCTTTTGGTGTTGCATCAGTACTATGCACTATAGCATGCAATGCACTTCTAGTAATAGGTCGTCGTGGAAGCTTAAGGCGGTACATGAGGGGAATCTACTATTAATACGCAAAGCATTTAAATGATATGGTTAGGACTGGAATTGTAAGTTCCTTTCACAAACCACCATATCATAGAGACTAACTATTGGAATTCTTATTTATACTAAGAGGGGAGG
>LPNX010553885.1:4871-44754 GCA_001517045.1 Pseudotsuga menziesii
GATGCGCTAACTAACTTGAAGTTTGGGTTTGTAGGGAAAAAAACAAATGACCCCAAGGGGTATATAACATATCATTTTGTGTAGTTACACTTAAAAAGATCTTATTGGCATGAGGAACAACCAGGTGACTCCCTATATCAGGGTGCATTAAGTTTTGAATAAGTTTTGAGCAGGGTAACTAATTTAGAACAAAGAGTTCTTATTCATGAAGCCCAGAAACAACAGAAGATCATAGTGATAGAGGAAAGAAATAGGTTCTTCGACTAACATAAACAAGTTTCCAGGGAGGCAATCAAAATATATAGTATATCTATAGTGGCCATTCCATCCTTACCTAAATCTACAACATATAAAAAATTTGAAAATAAGCAGGGAAAACAACCTATATCAGTTGCTCAACATTCTACTCCAATTCAGAACATCAATACCTTGATCCAATCGAGTCAAAATCTCAAAAGTAAGTATGCCTCATCTACTCATTATGTCTCTTTTTGTCACAACGTTACTCAGTTTTTCCCTAACATTGCTTATTTTCCTGTGTCAGTACCTCTAGTCTCTATCAAAACTGAAGGTAAAAAAAACTAGTTGTGAACCCTTCCTCTCAACCATATACAAATATTTTTGTTGATTTGGACAAAGAAAAACCTTTATAAATAGTTCATCCAACTCCAGTAGTCCAGGAACATGTTTAGTCATCTTCTTTGGAAAAAATTAAAACTATTAATGGTACATCAACTATTCCTAAACATGTTTCTTCTCCAGATAGTAACCTATAAGAAACCCCTTTTGTTGAATACCCCATTCCCCACTCCATTGATAATTCACCACAACACTCACATCCTCAAACTAATAATTTATATCCAATTACATATCCTATCAATACATCCACTCAACCAAATACTAAGAATGTGTCAGACACTCTAGTTGTTCCTCTAGCCGCACACCAACCTCCAATTCTTCCACAAGATACACAACTCGATGAAGTTGTTGTCCTTTTATCTTTTCATAGTTGGAAGTGAAGTCATCTCCTACACAACCTACTGATACTTCGATGGAAAATTTTCCTATGAATACCTATACCTAATAAATTACTTCAATTCATTAGGATTTATGCCATTTAGAAGCCACCACTATGAGTACACCTTTACTAATTTCCAATTCTGTAGAATTTTTGGTTTCCATAACAAAGGATTTAGACGTTGATTTTGGTGAAGATTTTGTTGTTGTACTTAGGGACTACTATTTTAGTGAAAGGAAAAAGGTTTTTCTTAGAAAATGTTCTAAGATAAACATATAAGGATAAGTGTTGGCTGGACCGATGAAAAATCAAGTCATATGGAGACTAGATACTGATGATCCATGGAGGGAATCCATAGATACTGCAACTTCCATGGGAGACTTTGCTAGGTAAAATTATGAATATCTCTCCACCTTGACCAAGTTGCTTGATGAATAAAAAGCCAAAAATGATTTGTTACAAGCAGAGAATGATACTCTCCAGAAGGAATTCACCAAGCAGATCGAAGAGCTTAAATACCAACACCAATTGCAGTTGCATAGTCTATAAGACCAGCTTCATCACCATTCATAGGAAAAGGAGAAAATAGAAAGAAGAATGATTGAGTAATATTAAATTCTTGAATATATCAAGTTGGAGAAGGAGCAATGTAAGGATCAATATGTTTCTTCCTCGTTTTTCAAACTGACGGTGCAAAAATTCATAGATGAATCCATTTCTAGTAATGAAAGTTTGAGGAAAACAAAGTCTCTCTATTTCAAAGGTTTGAATGAAGTTCAATATGATTTCAATTATTTTGATTTTTGTTTGACCTCATAGCATATCATGTAGAAAAATAAAGAAACATTATTCAACCTATGGAAAACTCTATGAATGAAAATATCAATTAACTGCTCCTCAAAAAAATCCTCTCCTAGATTCGTTGAAGGTGATGAGAAATCGAGTATCAATCAAGTCATGGGAATCTATTTCTGAGGAGGTGTCCCATTTTATTGAAAAAGGCCAAAATATTTGTGGGAGACAACGGATGTTGATTGATGGCCACATGGAGACCCTAGGAATGCCAACTTTTGCTGAGTTGTTGGAATAAATGCCAACCAAGCTAAGGATCGCTGAGGTGAATGACCAACGATACTAGTCGACAGAATCGATATACGACATCAACTTGATATTTCTACATTTCGATTATTCATTTCAACTCCTATTCATTTAAAATCCACTTTTATAGGATTATTGGATAGTTGGTCAAAGATCCGAAGTGAGGTCAGATCCTACTTATGCAAAGTGCAAATCCAACTAGAGCATGTTAATTGTCCTGATATAATAGAGATGTATGAATTTCATGCACATTGGATGTAGAATATAATTAATCCAAGTGAGGGTAGTTAGAAAAATTCATATATATAGGATATTCGTGGTCGTTTTGTTGATTTATTCTATCCACTTGGTTTCATTTATTTTTCATTGATCAGAGGGAAAACACAGGACATTGTGTTGAACCACTAGTCGATTTTTTTTTTGTACCAGACTTTCTATAATTGTTTGTCCTTTTGAGGCAATTTATGTAATGATTTACATACTCTTTAAAAAAAGGTGTATTTTTTCTTGCATATGGTATTCAACATAATGTGAGATTAAGTTTTATTAACCTACATGTGTTTCCTTTGAATTCTATCTTTTCCTAACATATTCCTGATGGCTATGACCGCAGAGGTTAACTAATCATAGTGAATTTATTTATTATGATGAAATGTTGTGCCATAATTATTTGAATTTTCTCATGCATTGATTTTATGACATGTTTCCTTTGTTTTTTATTAACATTCTGTAGCATTGATTTTCTAACAGGTTTTTTTTGTAGATTCTGTTTCTAACCCTTTTGAATACTTGCTTATATATCTTATAACTAGTATGATTGAAATTTATGTTCTTATTTAAATCATATTAGTAGGAGTTTTTTGGATAAGAATAAAAATTTATCCTTATTTTCTTCCACTGCATCCTCTATAATAAAAGGAATCAAGTAATTGGATTTAACACTTTAAATTAGGTTTCCCTGCTTGAAGGTATTAACCAAAACCACTTAAACTTTCCTACCATATTTCATAATTACTTTTAGGATTACCCACTTGAACATTAAAACTCCTTTTCCATGAGAAAAACCCACACAAATCCAAGAGAGGATTTTGTCCATTGAAGGCTACCATGTCAAGCGACTCAGAAACGGGGAAACTCTAGTGAGTGTTTTATGAATTTCTTGGATCATTCTACTCTCTCCTTTTTGACATCTACTAAGAAAATGTTTTTGGGGGCCAACATGTTCCCACTCCTATAAAGAATCCAAGCCAGTTCCTGTGTTATTCATTTGACTGGAAATAATGCAAGAAAGGGCTACTCATTTAAATGGAACAAGTGGGGGAAAGGGCTACTGCTCCTCAATGATTCCTCCCAAATATTACTAGAGCGAGTGAAAGTATGAGTTTATCACTCAAATACTAGGGGTTTGAGCCAGGTCCCATGCTTCCTCTCCACCTCCTTGCTCCTGATTACTAGTCAACCATGAAATACTCCTTATGAGTGGATAACCATGAAATTGTGTTAAATGTATAGTTCTCCTTCTCCTTCTTACTAAAATTCCATAAGTGTGATAAAGGGCTAGTGATCATTTTACTCCTTACTCAAATTTATTAAGTGTGATGAAGGACTACTATAATTAGAATAAGATGAGAAATGGCCAATGTTCCCATTCCTGCAAAAATTCTAATGGAGTTCCCATGCTACTCATTCGAAAGAAAAACGTCTAGGAAAGGGCTATTGCCATTTGACACATCCTCAAAAAAATATTGAACCAAGGGATAGTATTTGAGCTAGGTCCCATGTTTCTTCCCCACCTCCTCGTACCTCATCACTGGATAACCATGAAAGTGTGAGAAAGGGCTAGGGTTCCTTCTCCTCCTTACTAAAATTTCAAAAGTGTGTTGAAGCACCAATGTAATTAAAAAATGATAAGAAAGGTCCAATATTCTTAATCCTCCTCCCATAATTCAAAGGGAGTACCGACGCTACTCCATCAAATGAAACAAGTGTGGAAAAGGGATAGTGCTCTCTTGTAGCCACAATGATCCCATCCAATAAAAATGGGACCCCCTTTTAGTTACCTGATTTTTAATCTGTTTTAGTTTATTAAATTGTTTTCTTACTTAAATAAAAAATGCAAAATTTCAAGACTTGAAACATTTTGTCTGACTCATAAAAACAGTATAAGGAAAAATTCATTCAATCAAAATCAATAGTCTAAAGTCATAATAATCTTATTTTTTTGCTTCCTAAATTACTGACTCTGATTGAAGCACTAATACTTTGATTCTGACTTTTTTGAAGTCAGAAGTTAGAAACAATATCATATGATAAGCATACTCTCATCCTCGACTGTCACTTTTTGGCACTAATTGTAATTCAGAAGCTGGGAATGCATTAAACTATTACTATATTTTGTCCCTGACGTTTACAATTGAACTCTTCATGTGAAGAGAAGAGCATTTTTTTCATTTATATACTAGAAACTACCTTGATGTTTGACTCTCGACCTCACTACTCTAACATGATTCTATGACACTTGGTAGTCAAAAAACTATTTAAAATATGGATAATTACACTCCTGATATCCGACTTCTGATTTTTGAGCCCCACTTCTTAAAAAAAAATCAAATTCAAATTTGGTAAGCATTACTTACATCGTTTAATTGAATAGGTTTTATGGATCTAACCATCAAAAGTTAAAATTTTTAAACAGTTTGAAAATTCCTAAATCGACAATTAATCTAAGTTTGAATACATCACCATGATCACACAGAGCTTTAATCCTGTAAGTAGATTGGTGCATAGCTTCCTCGAGTTACAATTTTTCAGTTTTCACAGGTATTATTTATTTTATGTTGATTGGTTGGAACTGCTTACAAAATTATGTGAGCTCATACTATTTTATCCTTTTTTGCAGCATTAAGAAACATGGCTAAAAGAAACAGGTATAGAGCTTCAATGGAGGATCTAAAATCAAGAGACCCCAACTTCAGTTATTTCTCTGACATTGAATCCTAGGTTTCAGATACCATATGGCTCGATTGGGTGAGGATTTATGTTATCTTTGATAGTAATGAATTTTCCAAATTCCAGGATCATGTGCCCATTTACCAAAATATCAGTACATCCCAATTCCATGCAATCACTACTCAGCCCACGGTCCTTCCTTATACATCCCTCGTCAAATGGGTTATTGATTTCATGGATGTGCCTACCAGTAGTTTTAGATATGAAAAAAATATCTCTTGAGAATATGAAACCAAATACTTTATCCCAGATCTACGCACTCAAAGATCCAAAGAAACTACTCATGCAAGATGTTATCAGATAATTTGAGAGTAAAATTGAGTCAGAGGTTCTACTAAAAACCTGGATGGTGGAACCTAGCACGTTTATTCTCAAGAATAATTGGTAATACCCAATTTCCCTACTTAGAAAACCTTACAAGTTGTTGATGTCGATTCCCTACAGATTCTACAGGGCCAATAATTTCAAATACTTTAGGATGAAATGGATACTATTGGCGTATTACGTGGAAACCATAGGTGAAATATTCAACTGGGCACAAATATTTACCATTACATTCAAATACACCAATATACAGGTACAAAAAAACCCAGCTACTAAGAAACCTAATTTTTACTTATCTACATATTTGGTGGATGTGATGCATGCCTAGTTTTCTTTTTCCTCATTGGAGTGGCATTGGACAAAGGAGAAACCCCCCGTGCATATTTATTGTTCAATCTTATGGAAAGGTAAATACAGGAAATACATATATGACATTTGTGATAAGTTTACCAGTGCGGTTTAAATTTCCATTTTTAAGAAGAACGCTCCTCGACTATTTGAGAATTCCCTCTATCTAATTGATACTATGGGAGAATGGTATTATTTGGAAAATTTAATTTTAATCAGAATTTAAGGAAACAAAACAATGCATCTACTACTTGTTAGTGCCATGTCTGGGCTAAGTGGCCGAAAAGGGGTCAAACAAGAGTAAATGTAAGGTGAAGTCTAAAAACTCAGTATCTTATGGCCTAAAGGTGGGAAGAGAGGGTTTGAATATTGTTCAGAATACTTATTTCTAAGTCTAAAATGTAAGAGTTATAGAAAAATCCTTAAACACGACCTTGGAAATAAGCCTTATATGAAAACTCCACTTCAGTGGTAAGTCTCGACGGGAATAGATGGAGTAGATCTGCCATGGAGGATATCGATGGCCATAGAATAGACTGCAAGGGTAAGCATGCATGAGAAAATATGATTTAGAAATCAGTGGAATTGGTTCAAGCTAGTATTTTTCAATGGTGGAGAGCTAAGCCGCAAAGGATCAAACACTCTAGAAGAATCCTAGAAGAGAAAGGTGCGAGGAAAATAATGGATCCGAAAAAATAAGATGAACTCCACGATTGATCTCAGATCGATGAATAGGTATGAAACCGCAAAGAAATCAATGACCAGGGAAAAGGCGGAAGGAAAAATGGTGGGAGAAAAAAGGTGGAAGTCCAGATATGAGAATTGGAAAACCTGCACCTCGCAACCTGCAATTTTACAGAAAAAAAAGGTGAAAGGAAAACGATGGAAGGAAAAGGGTGAAAGTCTGGATATGAGAATTGGTAAAACCCACACCCAGTATTACTCGAAAGGAGGAAAGGAAAAGGAAAAAAGGGAAAAAGGTGGAAGGGAAAAGGCAGAAGTTTGAACATGAAAATTGGAAAACCCTTAACTTGCAATCCCCAAAAGGGAGGAAAGGAGTATGCAGAAAGAAGTTTGTGGAACCCAATCCATTTGCATAGTTACAGTCGATCCTAGTAGATAGTTTAGGATTATCATCAGTAGGTTTGATCACTTTTCTTGTCCGTGAAATGTGCCTAGAAAGTCTTTGTATTTTTTGCTCATGCTAAAGTCAGTAGAGGGTCATTCGAAGACGTTCTGAGCAGTCATTTTCATCAAGCGAGCTTGAGCACCTAGATGACAGGGTTTTTTGTTTTGATCAGTCATGCACAACACGACATGCTTTCCCAATTTGTTTTATGAGCATGGTGAATCCACCAGCTTAGATTTTTTAGGATTTTGTACGTTTGGGTTTGATTCCTATGATGTAGATAATTTTGTCACTCTGTTTCGAGGTTGGTATCGAGAGAAAATTGCACTATAAATGTAACCTCAATAGAGGACAAAAAACTTTGGCATTCATTTTGGAATCCTTTGTGCTTGGTTTTGTAGCCCCAAGCTTTCTTGGAAGTATTTAATGTAGAAGTATGTTCTCAGTGTCTTAGATTCATCACAATGTTCAATGTTAAGTCTGTGTTTCCCTGTATGCCCCATTTCCATGTATGTGTGAAGTTCTGCTAATATGTTTCTAGTTGTATGTAAGGAATTCGTTCTCTGTTAAGCACTCCTTTCATCATAAATCGTATTTGTTACGTGTTTATGATGAATGTCATGGAATTCATCCTCTACTAGATTCTCCATTTCAGTTATAAACCTTTATTGTTGCTTTTGATAAAGGTGTTACAAGAGATTCATCCACATATAGGTGCCTCTTGTTTCACTGTGCTTCTTCTCATTTCCCCCTACCATCTCTTAAAGTTATTTGACTAAATTCTAATTCTCACGTTGCCTTATATTGTGAAGGATAATCACCTATCATTATTGATGTAAGCCCCATGAATGTTTCAAGATTCGACTCCATTTCCCAATGGTGTTTTATGTTTGTTTCTCTTACACTCTTCAAAATACAAACAACCTATTCCCATAAGAAATATAGCCTTCTGAATGCTTGTTGTGAGACATATGTGTATAGGAATGGTCTTGTGACACTGAGAGATCCCTCTTTGGCTGCATAGGCTAGAATACTTCCTAAAGATTGGTTTGAAATGGTTACCCCAGTTATTTCCTACCACAACCATAGGGAAATTACCGGGTGATAACATCTTAGTGCCGTTTCTAGGGACTAATTACTATTATCTCCTCGAGGGAATGACATTGTCCTAGTTCTATGACCTAGTTGAGCAGCCATTCATAGAAACATATTGGTTGTATATGCTCTAGCGGCTCCACTCAAATATTTTGGAAGGTGAATCCACTGGGAATACTGGTGGCCAAAAGGACCAATACGAGGAGAAATTTTGATGATGAACCTTTTCAAGATATTTTTGATACAAAGAGACTAATTCAGAAGGCCAAGAAGCTACAAAGGTAAGTTATAACTCATTTAGACATAACTCTTTCTTTTCCTAGTGAGGGTGCTTCTTCTATTAATGATATATATGAGCATTGTGATGAATAATTTGATCAAGTTTTCCCTAGGAATATGTCTAAATCCATCCTCTCTGAAGTGGTTTTGGATCCCTCTGCATTCAATTTCTCCCATACTTCCAAGTCACCTGAGATATCAAAGTCTCTACGTAGGGATCTTCAACCCTTGTTGGATTGAGAATACCCCTTATCTTCCTCTGAATTAGCCTCATTTAACTCCACTTCTATAGAGAATTCTTTTTCCATACCCTTACTTCCCACCACTTCAAAGCTTAAGAAACTTTCATCATCCATTTTCACATCACCCCACATCTCTGTAGTTCCTCACAGCACAGTGATTTCGTCTGTCACGCCATCTTCAATTCCTCTTGTAAACCCTTATTTAACCCCAAAAATGGATAACATGTTTTCCCCTATACTTCTCCCTACTTCTCTTCATGACCTTCCCTAGGGATACTCCCAAATACTCAAACAATTTAATAGGGAGAGGGGGTATTCAACTGAGGGGAGATTGGGATGGTTTTCAGACTGGGTAGAATTGGAGGAAGTAGACCATGATGATGTTAAAGTTAAACTGTTTTCCCAAAGTCTTACTGGAGCAAGAAAATGGTTAAAAAATATTCCTGACAAATCCCTTCTAAACTATCAATATTTTGAATATTCTTTCAAGGAAAAATGGGAAAATAAGAAAAACCCCCAACAGTATTTGTCCCAATACCATTCCACAAGGAGGAGGGACAGTGAATCTATCCAGGATTTTTTTGACAGATTTATGAAGACATATAACATCATCCCAACCCAATTCAAACCTCCCCTTGGTTCTTCCCAACTCCAATATGCTGAAGCCTTTGATATTGAAATTACTTTGTTGCTGAGTGAAAGAAGATCAACCTCCCTAGCTGATATGATGAAAGATGCCATAGAGGTATAGGTTAACCCGACTGCTTCCAGAAAGAAAAAAAGGGATGAGGGAGATAGAAGGAAGGAAAAATATCCCAAACAACCTTCTTCCTCTAACTCACAAGAGGCCAAGATGGATATGATGATGAAATCCATAGAGAAGTTGATGTAGAGATTCACTGTGGACAATAGACCACCTCCCAGGGAAAATCAAGAGCATCAGAATAGAAACCTGAATGTTAAAAGGCCCTAGGTCCTCCAAAACCAGTAGAAATATCATAGAAACCCTCTTGATCATCCTGTCAAGCCAATGTTTTAGGAAAATTATGTGGTATAGGATTATGGAAATAAAGTTGAGAATTAAATTCACCAGTTGGAAACTGACTCATCCTCTTCATTTTTAACCAAACAAGAGCATGATAATTCCTATCATGAAATAGAGGAGCTGCTTGCTGAGGAAACAAAGGAGTTTAAGAAGGGGTATCAACCTGCTGTCATGGATTTGCAAAGGCAGATTGGTTTGAAGAACATAGATGTTCCCATTATGAGGAATAAAGAGACGTCAAACAAAGCCTCTACATGCAAGCCAAAGAATGATCCACTCACTAAGAATACCTGTAAGAATGAAACAGATACCAAAGGGAAAGAAAATAAAGAGGATAATCCAAGGAACTCATATCAAGGACAAACCTCTTTCAATTTAGAGGCCGAAATTGCAAAAATAAAAATCTATGTCCCTCTAACTGAATTGTTAAGAAATTCTAAATATAAGTCCCAAATCACAAATGTGTTGAAGACTCCAGGATAAATCTCTACATTATCAGATGCCCTGAATCTTCAAGATGATAGTCCCACCATCCTTTTGGGACCCCATGTAGATGAGTCTGCTGACGAAGATGTCCCTCCCTTCTACTTCAGTCTGAACAGTCATGGTGCCATCCTACACAATGCCATGATTGATTCAGGAGCTTCACACAACCTAATGCCCAGGAATATCATGGATAAATTGTGATTGGAGGTGACTAGGACTTCCAAAGAACTTTTCTCTTTTGGTTCTAGTAAAGTTAAGTTCCTAGGATTGATCAAATATTTGGTCATATCTTTGGCTCATATCCCTGCCAAAATCCTTTTCATGGATGTAGTGGTGGTTGACATTACTCCAAAGTTTGGAATTTTGCTATCAAGATCCTGGGCGACCAAACTCAAGGGTGCACTTCAAATGGACATGTCATATTCCACCATCCCTATTTTTGGTTTACAGAGGAGGCTTTATAGAGAGAAAACACTGGCATACATGGTGAGAAGAGTTGAAAGGCCAAATAACCACTCCATCTATTAGTTGGACATTGAGATAGGATCATCCATTTTCCTTACAGAGGGAGACAAAGACAATTTCAGTTCACATAACAGTTCTTTTGTCCCCACCCAGGAATAAATTGAGGGATTGTGGAATGTGAACTTTTATGGGGCAACATGCAAAGAAGGGGCAGGATCTAGAGTTTGGGTAAGACATCCAGGAGGAAGTGCTTTAAATTATTATTATAAATTAGCCTTCTATTGCACAAGTAATGAGGCTGAATTTGAGGGTATGATGTTGGAAATTCAGATCCTAAAATATTTCCAAGTCACAAGGGTGGTGATACATAGGAAATACGAGTTGGTAATTAAACAAATGCAAGGAGAGTATCAGGCTATACATCCCAATATGAGAAGCTACAAAAATGTTTCCCTAGATTTGATAGGATGTTTTGGATAATGCAAGTTTAATCTAATTCCCATATTGCAAAATGGTATAGTTGATTCTTTGGCCACTTCTACTGTTGTTTTCAAAATTCCCATGTACCCCAATAGTAAATATGAGATTGAGGTTAAGCATAGACCCTCTATCCTGGATAGTGTTGAGAATTGACAGGTCTTTGAGGATGATAAAAAAATCCATAGTTTCCTTAATCTCACTGGGTAGTTTGATGTATTGATCATTAATGAATATAACATGATCCTGGAAGGTTCTAATCTCACCTAGGAGCACCTGCAAAGTCAGATTGATGGTCCCAAAGAAATTCCACAAGATGATATTTCTTCCCTTGCTGAGGGTGTTGTTGGAAATGAAACTGAAGAAGCTGTTGGGCCAGAATTGGAGGGGGATAATGGACATCAATAATATTTAAACAATATACATGGAAAATAAATCCTGTAGCTTAATAGTAACACTATCCCCAAGGGTTTAGTCCCTTTAGAAAATATCTTTGACCCAAATTATGTTGCTAAGGATCCTTAGCTTGACCCAAGCTATGAGGATGTGGAAGATGTGAGTATTGGAACATAAGCTCATCCTAAAATCATCAATCTCTCAAGATCACTCTCTCCTGAGGCTAAACAAAAATACATCTCACTGATGGAGGAATATAGATATGTCTTTGCTTGGAGCTATAGTGAGCTTAAGGCTTATGATATAGATATAATTCAACACACTATACCAATAAAAAAGGATGAGATGCCTTTCAAGCAAAAAATAAGGGGAATTAACCCCACGTTGCTACCCCTAATTGAAAAACAAATAAAGTAGTTGTTCAAGGAAAAAATCATCATAGCTCTTAGATTCTCAAGATGGGTGGCCAACTTAGTTCCAGTGAGGAAGAAGAACGGAGAAATAAGGCTATCCATTGAATTCCATAATTTGAACACAGTCTGTTTAAAAGGTCATTATCCTCTTCTTGAGATAGACCACATTCTGTAGAGGGTAGTGGCCTCTCAAAGGATATCCACCTTGGATGACTTTTCGAGATACAATCAGATCATGGTGCACCCAAAAGACCAAGAGAAGACTACTTTCACCACACCCTAGGGTACCTTTATGTATGTGAAAATTCCATTAGGACTCATGAATGAAGGAAAAACCTTCCAGTGGGCCATGGACATAGCATTTGTTGATGAGAAGGACAAGATTTTGGTTATCTATTTATATGACATCATGGTTTTTTCAAAGTCTAATGAGGAGCACATTGCACACTTGCTGAGAGTGTTCAGAAAATGAAGAAGGTTCAAAATTTCTTTGAATTTGAAGAAGTTCCACTTTGCTATGAAAGAGGGGAAGCTGCTTGGGCACATAATTTCCCAGGAAGGCATCAAAATATACCCAAAGAGAGTTGAAGCGATACAGAAAATTGTGCTCCCTAGGAACAAGGTTGAGGTTCAATATTTCCTAGGAAAGGTGGGTTTTCTGAGGATGTTTATTGCTACTTTTATTAATATTGTGAAGTTGATGACTAGTATGATGAGAAAGGATAATGAGATCAAGTGAAAACTTGAATCAAAGAACTCTTTAGAGGATATTAAGAAGGCTATTTCCGAAGCACCTGCGCTAGTAAGCCCCGATTTCTCCAAATATTTCCTCATATTCTCATTTTATTTAGATTACACAGTGGCAAGAGTATTGTTACAGAAGAATTAGGAGGGGAATGAGAATCCCATTGCTTTCTAAAGCAAAACATTGAGAGATTCCCCACTGAAATAAAACACTATGGAAAAGCGGAATTATGCTCTAGTACATGCCTTGAAGGAGTTATGGGTTTATATCCTTCATTCTCACATCATTTCTCATGTTCCCACCAGTGCAGTGAAAGATATTCTAACCCAACGAGATCTTAAGGGTAGAAGAGGAAAATGGAAAGAGATTTTACTTGAGTATGACTTGGAAATTAATCCCACAAAGTTGATTAAAGGTTGGGGACTTGCCAAACTCATGGAATAGTCTAATTGTGATCTACTTAGCCTACACATTGTTGTTGAATTATCAGCAGAAGAGAAAAACCCTAAGGAACGACCATAGATACAAATGGATAGATAATTCTTGTCGTCCCAATGGTATACTGACATCATCTTCATGTTGCAGCATCTGCAGGACCCATAGGATCTAGAAAAAACAAGTGCCAAATTCCTCAAACATAAATCAGCAATTTTTTTCATCTTAAATGGAAAATTGTATTGGAAAGAGCTAGGAGGGGTTTTGTTGAACTGTGTTAATGAACAGAAGGAAAATAATCTCATTGAGGATTTTCATGTAGGGGAGTGTGGAGGTCATCATTACTGGAAGACCATTGGCCCACTATCCTTTCTAACACCCATAAGGAGGTTTCTACCTGCCATAAGTGTCAGATCTTTGAAGGGAAGAGAAATCTTGTGCCATTTCCTCTGAAGCCAATACATGTTGAGGCCCCTTTCCAGCAATGGGGATTAGATTCATTGGAGAGATAAACCCAACATCCTTAGGGAAACACAAGTGGATTCTCACTACCACTGATTATTTCACCAAATGTATTGAGGACATCCTAACTAAAAAAGCCACTACGACAGTAATTATTCAACTTTTGGAAGAGAACATCCTGTCGAGGTTTGGAGTTCCTAGTAATTTCATCACTGACAACGCTATTTCATTCAAATTGAAGAAGATGGTTGAGTTTTGTTTCAAATATCACATACAGTTGGGCCAATCCACATCATATTATCCAAAGGAAAATGGGTTGGAAGAGTCTTCAAATAAGAGTCTGATGAGGATCATCAAAAATATGTTGCAAGACAATAAGAAGGCTTGGCACACAAAATTGACTCACGCTTTATGGGACGATAGAATCAGTGTAAAGAAACCCATTGGAACCTCACCATTCCAGCTAGTCTATGGTTATGAGGTAATTTTTCCTAGTTCTCTGAATTTTCCAGTGATGAGGTTGTTACAGGAGGAAGATGCTGAAACCCACCCAACGCAGAGAAGGATGTATCATTTGGTTGAACTGCAATAGTAAAGAGAGCATCTTTTTGACATAACTCAGATGTTTTAGGATAAAATGAAAGACATCTTTGACAAGAGGACAATGCCCGAGGATTTCAAACTAGGGGATGTAGTTTTGCAGTGGGATGCACCCCATAAAGTGAAGGGAAAGCATGGAAAATTTGATCACATATGGAAGGGCCCTTGAAAAATCACATATTTTATAGGTAATAATGCTTACATATTGGAGGAGATGGAGGTTGGTCTTGTATCAAGAGCTCCCGTAAATGGGAATATCCGCAAGCACTATTTTCTTTGAAGTAAGTTTAATCTTCCATGTAATTTTATCTACCATTTTATTTTAACATTGCATGTGTGGATATCTCTCTGGCATACTTAAATCCCAAGGTGAAGGAAGTAAGGTCTCCAGGAAGAGCTATCATTTGGTTTTCTTTTCTTTTGAAGTTGGGTTTGAAGGCACTAGAATAAATTATGAGGCAATGGACCTTTGGGATAAAGAAAAAATATGTAGTTTATTGGGGTTATTCAAGCACAATAGGGCCCAATGCATCATAAACTTGGTCTACTATTCTTTTCTACCTCACAAGGAGGATAAAATCCCCAATTAGAGCTGAGTGTTAGCGGCATGTTTGGGCTAATTAGTCGGAAAGAGGTTAGACTAGAGTAAATGTAAGGTGAGGTATAAAAAATATGTATCTTATGAACTAGAGGTGGGAATAAAGGGTTTGAAGATTGTTTAGAAGACTTATTCCTAAGTCTAAAATGTAAGAATTGTAGAAAAATCTTTAAACACGGCCTTGGAAATAAGCCTGATATGAAAAATCTGGTTCAGTGGTAAGTCCCGGCGAGAATAGATGGAGTAGATATGCCATGGAGGAGATTGACATCCATAGAACATTCTATAAGGGTAAGCATGCACAAGAAAATAATATTTAGAAATCAATGGAATTGGGTCGATCTAGTAGTTTTTAACAGATGAGAGCTGAGATGCAAAGGATCAAAAAATCCAGAAGAATCCCGCAAGAGAAAGGTGTGAGGAAAATAACGGATCTACTAAAATAATATGAACTCCGCGATTAATCTCATATCGACAGCTAGGGATGAAACCGCAAAGAAATCAATGGCTAGGGAAAAGGAAGAAGGAAAATGGTAGGAGAAAAAATGCAGAAGTCCGGATATGGAAATTGGAAAACCTGCACCCCGCAACCCGTCACCTCATAATTTGTTAGGATTTTGTACGTTCAGGTTTGTTCCCGTGATGTATCTAATTTTGTCTCTCTTTTTTGAGGTTGGTATCGAGATAACATTGGACTATAAATGTAACCTCAATAGAGAAGAAAAAGGTTTGGCATTCATTTTGGAAGCCTCTGTGCTTGGTTGTGTAGCCCTGAGCTTTCTTGGAACTATTTAATGTAGAAGTATGTTCTGAGTGTCTAAGATTCATCATAGTGTTCAATGTTGAGTCTATGTTTTCCTGTATTCTCCATTTCAATGTATGTGTGAAGTTCTGCTAATACGTTTCTAGTTGTATGGAAGAAATTCATTCTGTGTTAAGCACTCCTTTCATCAGAAATCGTATTTGTTATGTGCTTATGATGAATTCCATGGAATTCATCCTTTGCTAGGTACCACATTTTAGTTATCATACTTTATTGTTTCTTCTTCTAAAGGTGTTACAATAGATTCATCCACAGATAGGTGCCTCTTGTTTCACTGGGCTTCTTCTCATTCCCCCCTGCCATATCTTAAAGTTATTTGACTGAATGCTAATGCTCATGTTGCCTAATATTGCAAAGGATAATCACCTTTCATTATTGTTGTAATCCCCTTGAATGTTTCAGGACTTGACTCCAATTCCCAATGGTATTTTATGTGTGTTCACTTACACTCTTGAAAATACAAATAACCTGTTCCCATCCTAAATATAGCCTCATGAATTATTTCTGTGAGACATATGTGTATATGAATGGTATTGTGACACTGAGAGAGCCCTCTCTGGCTTTATAGGCTAGAATACAACCTAAAGGTTGGTTTGAAATGGTTACCCCAGTGATTTCCTACCACAACCATAGGAAAATTATCGGGTGATAACACTACCCATAGTTGTGCTTGATAGACTGGATCTTGCAGAAGTGGTTTTTTCAGACAACCTCAAATGGAGTTCATATCCAAACACACTCCAATAAAATGGGAGCATATCCAAAGCTCCCATTATATATCAAACACTTGACAATTCAACATGCATCACATGGGAGCGTCATTATCACGGAAATAGTGAAACTTAAATTAGGGATCATATAAGGAAGAATGCATGACCCTAAAGGACTAATTCCATGATAATTTTCATAGGCCAATCTCAAAAAATCCTACACTCATGAAAATGAGCCATACGATTCTCTTTTCCAAGGCGCTCACAGTTTGGAGGAAGTTCTGATTAAGATTGCTAATATATATCAGAGAGTACTTATACATGAGGCACAAAAACAACTGAAACTTAGAACCTTTGAATAAATAAATAGATTTTTTTAAGAAAATGAAGAAAAGCGAAGAACGGACAATTAAAGAATCCACATAAACTACTCCTTCTACTAGCAAGAATGAAGAACAACTAAAGTAAAAAAAGATACAAGGAAAACAAATTGTTTTTACTTCTTCTCACGCTTCTCCCATTACAAAGGTGAATACCTTGATGTAAAAGTATCAGGTTCTATAAGGTAAGCCTGCTTTCATGAAATCTGTCTATCATGTGGATTTTATACCCAAAGTATTATAAAGTGAAACTAAGACTAGTAACCTACATCCTAGGATAGTTACTAATGAGTTTATTGATTTGCAGAAAGAACACTATACATATATTATTGATCCAACACCAAACACCCAAGAATCATCTAAGAGCTATGAACCGTTAGAATCCCAACTAGTCAGTAATTGTGGAAAAATAAAGAATCTAAAGAACCTGTTGAACAAGTGACCCACCCTGACAGTGATTCTCTTAGTCTTGATACCCTATAGGATCATCCTATTGTCAATCCCTCTGAGATATTAACTTGTACCGTATAAGATCTACTAGTGAGAAAATGCATACTCCTCCTTTAAAAAAAAAATTCCACTCCTACCCTAGATGCCTAATCTCATTCTGTTAACCTAACTGAAGTAACTGGAATGAAAAATAGCTTTCTTGGACAATCTCAATTAATCTGTTCTTCTCATGACATATCCTTACGTATCATCAGTACCACAAACCTGTTAACTTCTACATCTAATCAAACAACAAATTTGGGTAAGATGTTGTGGTAGTCTTGGAAAATTTATAATTTCAGCAGGAGACACAAGGTTGTCATGAAAAGAGGTGCTAAAAGGACCACTGAAGGCCAAAATATAGAGGAGCCTGTGTCAAGTAAAATCAATTAGAAGGCATACTCAAGTGATCCACATGGAGGAGCCATGGAAGTAGTTGTTTCTTTTGGATCTTTTTCAAGAGAAAAATTAGATTTAGTATCTGTTGTGAACAAGACACATGAGAAAGAAAAGGAGAAAAATATAAAAATGAAAAATGAAAAATAAAATATGAACCACTAAATAGAACAAATGAAGGTTCAACATGTTTTAGGAATACATAGCTTGAAATATCAAGCTCATCAATTGACCAGGAAGAAAGGTATTGCAGAAACATAGGTCATTAGACATGCCATAAAACTAGCTGATCTTAAAGCACAGATGGAAGAAAATAAAGTATATCATTCTTCCTCTGCATTTTTCAAGTTTACTACACAAGAATTCAAGGAAAAGCCTATTTCCTACAATAAAAGCCTTAGAAAAAATAATATTTCATTGTTCCGAGGTATTAATGAAGTGTAGGATGGCTTCAATGATTTTCAACATTTGTCAAAACTACTAGCTAACTAGATAAGTAAGAGGAAAAACACAAATTCATTATTTGAACAATTGTGTGAATGGAAAAAGGATTTAGAAAAGGTCTCACAAAATATCCCTCTCCTAGATTCTACAAAATATATAAGTGTCCATATATTAATAAAGTCTTGGGAGTTTTCCTATGAAAATGTCGATTATTAAATACAAAAGGTCAAAAGATTTGTGCTAGGTAGTGGATGCTCATTGATGACCACATGGAAGCACTCAACATGAAATTTTTTGATGAGTTAGTTGTCGCATACCTAGACAACTTGAAGATAGATGAAGTAGAGGAATAGAGATATCAATAAGCAGATACAATTTAAAAGTTATCTCAAATAGATATCTCCTTGTTCAAAATATTCATAGAGAATCAAGTATGACTCCAAGTCATCTTACATATTTTTATATATAGATGACCGAGAATCCGATTCAATAATATTAACTTCCTCTTGTGTAAGGCTCGACTGCATCTACAACATGCTAGTTATTAAGAGGTAGCATATATATTAGAATTTTACTCTAATTGGGAAGACTTCCTTTCTGGTTCTTTGTAGTACAAGGGGTAGTTCTGAGGTGGTACATATATGATAGTTGGTACTAAAGTGTCTCCTCGATTGATGGAGATAATTTGTATTTAATTGAAAAACATGTGAGTGTAAAAGGAGGACATGGTGGAGAAGGGATAGTACTATGATTATTGATTGCTATGTTCAATAATATCCAAGGATTAAGAATCATTTTAGGTATTATGATTATGATGTACTAATATTGTTATTCAAAGTGAATTTGTTTATATGAGTAGCTATTATTTTCTCCTCTCATAATTATTTGGCATTAACGAGATATTAAATTTCAAAAGAAAGTGTGAGAAATGACTAATTAGAGAACTTACGAGTTTCTCACTTAAAGACCAACAATGCCCATGTTTCTTCTCCACCTCCTTTCTCCTCATCACTAGCTAAGCATGAAAGTGTGAGAAATGCCCACTACTCCTTCTCCTTAATCAATTTTGAGAAGTGTGATGAAGCACTAGGCTAAAGTAATGTCCGCTTTTTGGAACTTTATTAAAATGTCCAATTTTCCAATTTCTTCACAATTTTGGCTCTTGACTAGTTTTGATGTCTAGACCTCCAAATTGACCCAAATGTTTCCAAATTTTCTATGAAGGTAAATGAATGATAATATAAATTAAATATAATTCTCATGTATGTTTTTTTACCTCCCAATTACTTCTTCAAACTTGTTTAATGTTCTGTTCAAAGTAGGAGTCTTTACTAGCAAATTGGGGCTCCAATTCCCCCCAGGTAATTGCTGCAAATGGCTTGACAAATGAACCCAAAGACACTTGAATTTATGAATATAGGATTGTTATGTGTAAGGGACCTTTTCAAAGTGTCATATGCATCATTTTTTAGTTTATACATGCTTTTATGACTCTTTCCAAAACAACTCCCAAGTCACAATTTTCGACCCCTAGGGAAAATGCTCCAAATCTTCTCCCAATGCAATAAAAATGAGTAAAATGGATTCCAATGCTTAATTAATGAACATTAGAATTGAAATACACATTAATTACAGTCCATACATCATACATTTATCATATATACATTCCTCCATTCGAAATAATAAGCATTACCATGGCATATATCAAAATGGAGTGGAAATGGTCATTGTTTGCTCATTAAAAGTCATTTTCACATACAAATCTTGGGAATTTTGACTTGAAAATTTTTGAGAATTAATAAAATATCATATTTAACTGATTATAATCAGAAATTGACAATTAAATTCTCTCCCAATTCTAAATCATCAGCATTACAATGGTTCACAACAAGATAGTGGGGAAATGACACTATTTCTTCATTGTTCAACTTTTTTACATGAATTATTTTGGGTATTTATAACTGGGAGTATTATGAACATGAAATAAAGAGAATATAAATCATCAAATAATATAATTGGAATTATAATCTTCCCCAAAGATATCAATATCTCACCCAAAGCACAATCCCTCCATTGGCATGAATATGGTGTGAAAACTGGAAATAGTTGAGAGAGAGTTATGCAATAGAAGAATCCACATGATTTCCTATAGCTTACACCTGAAAATAAGACTCCATTAAATCTCCATGAAATACTTGAGTGGCCTTTCCAGACACCAACTAGGATGGGAATCTTTCACCCTCGAAATTGGCTTAAGCAAGAAAACTAGTCATCCACTAGCTCTCACAATTCACAAATGAGAAAAAATCTTATTATAATGGATGATACATGTATTTTAATAACATTATTAGTCTTCTAAGGTTCCAAATCCATCCATAAACCAAATCCAAGTCTAATTGGTGTGGCTGCTCATGCTATACCATGTGGCCTCTCTCTTCACCTTCCCTCTTCTCCCAAATTTGAGTAGGAGCCTCTTGGCCTTCTCCAACTCCCAAATTCGACCTCTAAGATGCTCTATTATGTCATGACATGTCATTATGTTAGTATTTCAGCCTTAAGACCTAAATTGTGTCATAATTTTCATATAATCTCCATCATTGGTGTCATAGATGTCATAAATGTAAGGGGAATCTAGCCAAGTGTCCATGAAACTCCCATTTGGCTCTTCCTCTCCCATGTAAGTTACAATCCATCCCAAATTTGACCTATTAAGTATATGGAAAATTATATTAACCTCATAATCCATCCCAAAACATTAGGCTTCCAATATATTCAAATTTGCAAGAGAAAGATACCATTTAACATAGGAATTCTAGCTAGTGTGGGCCCCATAGTCTCCATGTGTCTTCATGCTCCATTGCCACTTCCATTTTCTCTAGTATTTATTTAATAAGATACATTATTAAATATTTACCCCCTTCTAATGTATAAATATCATTTATTATCCCCCTTAATCCAAATCTCAAAGTTTCCACCCCCAACCTAGGAAACTAGTGATTTTCATCCTTGGTAATTATTTGACTTTTAGCATCCCTTTGACAACTTTCATGAATATGGAAAAATGCGATTTGGCCATTGTGACCCAATGTAAAATTTTGGACATTAAAAATCCTACCTTCCCAATATTGCTTGTCCTCAAGAAATTTCAAACATGGTTGTTGAAGAACCTGCTTTCTGTATGATTCTTTGAAGTTGGCACTGAGCTTCCCACCTTGAGTCTTTAAGGTTTCATGAAAATTTCAAAGAGGAACCATCATGCTTGCCACTGCACTAATCTAATTAAAGTAACCTTATTAATTGGGGAATACATCTCCCATAATTCTTTTTTCCCAAATAATTTGAAATCAATGGGACTAAAAACTATCCCAGGGTCCCATTGCTTGCATTGCACTCCAACAATTAAGAGTGCTCTCCAACCCATACCATTTGGAAAGAGAATTCCTGGATTCCATTTTATTGTATGCATTCTTCCAAACATCATGAGTGCATAATATATATCATCAAAGTATATAACAACATAATAAGAAAGTACATCAAGGAGGTGCCTCAGCAAGAAATCATGGAAGTGCTTATACCTCCCAATGAGTAGACTACCATTTGCCAAGTGCATACATGCTTCAAGTGACCAATCAAATCTGCTACAATGAAATAGGTGAGGATCCCATGTCCTATAATTCTGCTCCCAAATAATGTAACATGCATCAAAATAATAATCAACCATTTTTTCTTTCATCCAAGAAGTGAATGAAGAACCTCCACCAAAATATGAATGAAATAAGGAGCAAATAAAACATGAAGACTTCAAGTGGCTCAAAGAAGTCTCATCAATACACCCATGGATATGTGTATCATCATGAAATAATAGAGGATGTTGCTGCCAATAATAGTGTTCCTCAATCAATTCCCTCTTCACCCAAGTGTTGGATGAAGTTCCTCCAACATCAAATGAACCAAGTGTTGAGTAAGAAAAACCATGAGTCTTCAAGTGACTCAAATGAACATCATAGGTGCACCCATGTAGATGTGTATAATCATAATGTAAACAAGGATGCTTCTACAAATGTAAATAATATGGTTATCTAATAATTCCATCATCAAAAGGAGAAATATCATTTCCATGCTCTTCATGTGGCACCATCAAAAAGAAACCTTTCACCCACACTTCATTAGGATGACTGCTGCAAAATTTAGAAGTGTAGGATGTAGGAGAAAGAACCAACTCACCCAAATTATCAGTAAATGAAAAATTACAATAATGTGAAGTATCCATAGGGATAGGATTATTCACCTCCCTATAAAATGCAAAAATTTCCTCATGGGTTGGTTCCAAGGTGGTGGAATTATGCACTTCTTCAAAAATTGTGTAACCATTTCCAAGAGGCAACTCAAGTTCCTCTTCCACCATTACTAGTGATTGGATATCATCACTATAATCCTCAAGCACATCAAGAACCTGAAATTTTTCATGTTTCTCATGATCCATCATGTCATGAGAATCCTCCAAGCAATCTACCTTATGAAAATCTGAAACATCGGAGGAAAAACAAGTGTCTTGCAACTTTTCAAGAAGTTGCTCATTTTGAATTGTGAGCTTATCAATAATTTCATTATTATTAAAGTAGGATTCATGTAACCATTCAATAAGCTCAATGACATGTTTTATATCAAAAATCAAATACATGAAATTACCTTTGATGTTGCACATTTCTCTTTGGATATTATCCATGTCTTCAAGGAAGGATGGATCCTCCAAGGAAGTAGCTCTCCAACAAGAATTTGATACCAATGCTTGAGTGTCATGGAGTATGCTAAGGGCCTCTTGGATCTTATTTTCATTCATATTTAAGGACCCTTCAATAAAATGAGGCTCTTGCAAATGAACCGCATCATCTTCTTCCTTCTTGCTTAGAACAACTTCATGAAGCTCAAGTGGTGATGGGGAAGTTGATCTTGTTTCTTCTTCAACTACTACAAGGTCTTAATTTTCATGTTTAATGGAATTTTTGCCTGTAGAAAAATTTTTAAATATGATCTCTATGTCACCAACATAGAGTTATGAGCACCCATCAGTAGGTACTCCTTCATAGTTCAAGCATCCATTGGTAGATGCTCTTTGTTTCATTTCCAAGGTAGCATGTGTCTCAAAATTATCTTCAGTATTTTCAATAAAAACTTCTTCATAATCATGTGATGTCTCTTCATATTTTTCAGAGTCACATGGGAGTGAATTTTGATCATCTTCATGTACTATTTCTTCTACTCCACCTATTTCAGAACTAGGTGGTTCATGGGTCTCCTCCTTTTGCTCCTTCAAACAAGCTGATGCATTTTTCTCATTGGTTTTCTTAAATTCAATATATTTTCTCCAACTTTGGATAGCCAACAATTTTAATTTTCATAAATTATTGTTCAGGTCTTTGAACATAGGCTCCATGCTTTTTATTAGCTCCTCACCATCATATGAGGTTCCTATTTTATCCCTAGTCATTGTTTCCTCTTCAACAAAAGCACTTTTGGTTTCAATATATGATGGTGGTCATTGAATTATTGTACTCATAAATATCATACCACATCAAGTTCCAATATCATTCTCTGATACCACTATAATGTCCCATTTTTGTAACTTTATTAAAATGCCCAATTTTCCAATTTCTTTAGAATTTTGGCTCTTGACTAGTTTTGATGTCTAGACCTCCAAATTGACCCAAATGTTACCAAATTTTCTATGAAGGTAAATGAATTATAATATAAATTAAATATCATGTTCATGTATTTTTTTTGACCTCCCAATTACTTCTTCAAACTTTTTTAATGTTTTGTCAAAGTAGGAGTCTTTACTAGCAAATTGGGGCTCCAACTCCCCCTGGGTAATTGTCGGAAATGGCTTCACAAATGATCCCAAAGCCACTTGAATTTATGAATAGAGTCTTGGTATGTGTAAGGGACCTTTTAAAAGTGTCATATGCATCATTTTTCAGTTTATACAGGCTTTTATGACTCTTTCCAAAACAACTCCCAAGTCACAATTTCGACCCTTGGGGAAAATGCTCCAAATCTTCTCCCAATGCAATAAAAATGATTAAAATGAATTTCAATGATTAAGTAATGAAAATGAGACTTGAAATACACATTAATTAAAGTCAATAAATCATACATGTATCATATATACATTCCTCAATTCGAAATAATAAGCATTACCATGGCATATATCAAAATGGAGTGGAAATGGTCATTGTTTGCTCATTAAAAGTCATTTTGACATACAAATATTGGGAATTTTGAATTGAAAATTTCTGAGAATGAATAAAATAGCATATTAAACTTATTAAAATCATAAATTTACAATGAAATTCTCTCCCAATTTTAAATCATCAGCATTACAATGGTTCACAACAAGATAGTGGGGAAATGACACTATTTCTTCATTGTTCAACATTTTTACATGAATTATTTTGGGTATTTCGACATGCGAGTATTCTGAACATGAAATAAAGAGAATATAAATCAGAACATAATATAATTTTCATTATAATATTTCCCAAAGATATCAATAGCTCACCCAAAGCGCAATCTCTCCATTGGCATAATATGGTGTGAAAACTGGAAATAGTTGAAAGAGAGTGCTGCAATATAAGAATCCACATGATTTCATATGGCTTACACCTACAAATAAGACTCTATTAAAGCTCCATGAAATACCTGAGTGGCCTTTCCAAACACCAACTAGGATGGGAATCTTTCACCCTCGAAATTGGCTTAAGCAAGAAAACTAGTCATCCACTAGCTCTCACAATTCACAAATAACAATTTCACAAATGAGAAAAAAGATTATTCTCATGGATTATCCCTGTATTTTATAAAAATGATTAGTATTATAAGGTTCCAAATCCATCCATAAACCAAATCCAAGTCGAATTGGTGTGGCTGCTCATGCTATGCCATGTGGCCTCTCTTTTCACCTTCCCTCTTCTCCCAAATTTGAGTAGGAGCCTCTTGGCCTTCTCCAACTCCAAAATTCGACCTCTAAGATGCTCTATTCAGTCCTGAAATGTCAGTATGTTAGTATTTCAGCCTTCAGATATTAATTGAGTCATAACTGTCGTAGAATCTCCATCATTTGGGTCATAGATGTCATAAATGTAAGGGGAATCTAGCCAAGTGTCCATAAAACTCTCATTTGGGTTTTCCTCTCCCATGTAAGTTTCAATCCATCCCAAATTCGACCTACGAAGTATATGGAAAATTATATTAACCTCATAATACATCCCAAAACATTAGGCTTCCCATATATTCAAATTTGCAAGAGAAAGATACCATTTAACATAGGAATTCTAGCTAGTGTGGTCCCCATAGTCTCCATGTGTCTTCATGCTCCATTTCCAGTTCCATTTTCTCTTGTATTTATTTAATAAGATAAATTATTAAATATTTATACCCTTCTAATGTCTAAATATCATTTATTATCCCCCTTATTCCAAATCTCAAATCTTCCACCCCCAACCTAGGAAACTAGTGATTTTCCTCCTTGGCAATTATTTGACTTTTAGCATCCCTTTGACAACTTTCATGAATATGGAAAAATGTGATTTGTCCATTGTGACCCAATGTAAAATTTGGGACATTACAGATAATTAGAATATGATGAGAAATGGGAAATGTTTTGAATCCTCATCCTAAAGGTCCAAGGGAGTTCTAATGTTATTCACTGCAAGGGAACAAGTCGGGGAAAGGGCTACTTCACCTTAAACCTTTCACCCAAATATTACTAGAGCAATATAAAATGTGAGTTTCCCACCCTTCTTCTCCACCTCCATGCTGCCCATAATTTGATATCATTTAAAGTGTGAGAAAGGGCCATCGCTCCATCTCCTCCTCACTAAGATTTCAAAAGTGTGACAAATGACTAATTAGAGAATTTGTTTATATGATTAGCTATTATGTGTTCCTATAAGAATTATTTGGCACAAGGAGATATTAAATTTAAAAATAAAGTGTGACAAATGACTAATTAGAGAAATTGTGAGTTGCTCACTCAAAGATTAAGGGTTTGAGCCAAGGTCCATGCTTCTTCTCCACCTCCTTGCTCATCATCACTAGCTAACCAGGAAAGTGTGAGAAATTACATATGCTCCTTCTCCTCCTTAATAAATTTTGAAAAGTGTGATAGGATCAAAAAGGGCCAATGTTCTCACTCCTCCTCCCAAAGGTCCAAGGGAGTGATAACACTATTCATTCCAAGGGAATACGTTAAGGAAATGGATACTTCTCCTTAACCCTTCCACCCAAATATTACCAGAGCTAGAGAAAGTGTGAGTTTCCCATCCTTCTTATCCACCTCTACACTCCCCATCATTGGATATCAATGAAAGTGTGAGAAAGGGATAGTGCTCCATACCCTCTTCACTAAAATTTCAAAAGTGTGACAAACGACTAATTAGAGAATTTGTTTATACGATTAGCTTTGATGTGTTCCTCTGAGAATTATTTTTCATAATATGATATTAAATTTCAGAAGAAAGTGTGACAAATGACTAATTAGAGAAATTGTGAGTTGCTCACTCAAAGACCAAAGGTTTGAATCAAAGCCCATGCTTCTTCTCCACAGCCTTTCACCTCATCACTGGCTAACCATGGAAGTGTGAGAAAGTGCCACTTCTTCTTCTCCTTCATCAATTTTGAAAATTGTGATGAAGCACCAGCCTAATTAGAATAGGATGAGAATGGACCAATGTTCCCACTCCGCCTCCAAAAGGTCAAAGGGAGTGCTAACACTATTCATTCGAAGGTAATAAGTCTAGGAAAGGGATACTACTCTTTAATCCTTCCACCCAAATATTAATAGAGCGAGAGAAAGTGTGATTTTCACATCCTTCTCCACCTCCACGCTCCCCATCATTGGATATCAATGAAAATGTGAGAAAGGGATAGTGCTCCATCTCCTCCTCACTAAAATTTAAAAATTGTGAAAAATGACTAATTATATTATTTTTTTATATGATTATATCTAATGTGTCCCTATGATAATTATTTGGGATAACAAGATATTAAATTTCAAAAGAAAGTGTGATAAACGACTAATTATAGAAATTGTGAGTTGCTCACTCAAATAGAAAGGGTTTGAGACAAGGCCCATGCTTCTTCTCCACCTCCTTGCTCCTCATTAATATATAATCATGGAAGTATGAGAAAGTTACACTACTCCTTGTCCTCCTTAATCAATTTTGAAAAGTGTGATGAAGCAACATCCTAATTAGAATAGGATGAAAAAGGGCCAATGTTGACACTCCTTTTCCCAAAGGTCAAAGGCTATTGATAATGCTATTCATTCCAAGGGAACAAGTTAGGGAAAGGGCTAGTGATCCTTAACCCTTCAACCCAAAGATTATTATATCTATAGAAAGTGCAAGTTTCCCATCCATTTTCTCCACCTCCATGCTCCCCATCGTTATATATCAATGAAAGTGTGAGAAAGGGATAGTGCTCCATCTCCTCCTCACTAAAATTTGAAAAGTGTAACAAATGACTAATTAGATCATTTTTTTATCTTATTAGCTCTCATGTGTTTCTCTGAGAATTATTTTGCATAATGAGATATTAAATTTCAAAAGAAAGTGTGAGAAATGACTAATTAGAGAAATTTCAAGTTTCTCACTCAAATACCAAGGGTTAATTGAGCCAAGGCCTATGCTTCTTCTCCACCTCTTCACTCCTCATCATTGAATAACCATGAACAATGTTGATGTATTTGTAACTTTGGAATGTATTCACTTGTATATCATATGTATTGTACCCCCGATGTTTTTTCTGGGAAGTATATGTAATGTAATTGAGTCATGTCATGCCCCGATGTTCTGATCGAGAGATTCAATAATGTAAACAAGTCATGTGACTTCATTGAAGTTAACCATACATTGTAACTTGAGGAAATAGTCCCCACAATTGAGTCAAGGTTAACCCTCCCTGTTGATCGGAGGGAAAAGTCCCCACAGTTGTGTGGCACTAGGGTTATTAGACTATCCTAGAGATGTCAGCCTTGGTAAGTAATTGTTAAGTGAGGCCGACATGTTGGAGTGGAAACTAAGTGAACAAAAGAATATAAATAGAGAGTGAGCCTCTCTATTTATCATACACACACTCACTCACTAGGTCACATGAGTGAGAGAGGAGAAGTTCTCTCAAGTGAGAGAGAGAGAACAATTGTGGAGATCATCTTTTTTGTCTTTGGGTTTTTACTACTGCCATTGGTGCTCATTCTATATCTGAGGAAGTTATGGGGTTTTCTCCTTTATGGTTTCCCCGAGGAAAATTCTTTGTGTCTCTTGTCTCTTGTGTTTATTACTGTGCATGTTATTCTCTCAGATAAGATCCTAAGATCATATTGCTTAAATGATAAAAATCTAACATGGTATCAGAGCTAACCTAAGAAGAACACATTGTGCAGCTGTAGAAGCTATGGATTCTTACTGTTTGGGCTTCTCTCCACAATCCATCAGCAAAATAAGGCTAGGATGACTCTCCATTGAAGGGCGCATCTTTCTGTTGAAGCAGAATTTGATTTTGGGCATTTTCAGGTTTTGGTGTTGGAAATTAAGGATTTTTACAGAAGAGGAATTTTTGAGTGAGCTCATCATAGGATTTCTCTCCTCATAAAAATTGAATTTTAGAGACTTGGGTAGATATTTTTGGTTAGGTGAAACTTCGGGAAAGTTAAACCCTAGTTTGACCCCAAGCCTGAAAAACCCTAAAATACTAAAACTGATAAGTTTTGGTAGATTCGCTATATATAGAGATTGGAGAAGGGTCAAGAGCTGAAACTTTCGTAGGTTGAAGAAAAATTCCTTATGTAGACTATATCAAAGTTTCAGCCTCATATTCTCTATATTATAGGAGATATGATTCCTCCAAGTTAGGGTTCCAGCCTCTCCCAAGATTCCTCCCCAAACAGGACACCTGGGGAGAATTGTTATATCTTGGGCTATGAAGGTCCAAATAAAATTTATCAAGATGTTCCATAAAGGGAATGGAATTTAATTTCTGTGGTAAAATTTTCATACCCCGAAGAGGAAATAGTGACATGTGGAAGTCTGTACAATTTCTCTATGCTGACCAGTCCTGAAACAGGTCACCTTGGGAAAATGCTAATAAGACCCAATTGGTGAAACCAATTCTGATGAAATATATTGTGTTGGAACAAGGAGAGATGAGGCTACCATAGTATGAAATTGTGGACATAGAGGAATATTACTTTCAGATATATTTCAAAAACAATATCATGCATTTCTGTAGAAGAAATTGGTAAACTAGGGTTTCCTGTTTCGGGAACTTCCCTCCAGTGTTTTCAGAAAAGGAGTACATTGGAAAAATTTCCTTGAAGAGGTATATCTTTCTATATAATTAGATCTTAAAGATTCCAAGTTTTTAAAATTAGGGTTTCTCTAAAAAACCCTAGATCATCGAGCTCTAAAACTAGGACTGACACCTCAAATCGGTAAGATCTAATATTTTGCTATTTACATTTGAGGTTCTCATTTCTAAATGACTAGTCACACCAGCTTGATGACAAGTTTGGTGAAACTGACAAATTCCAAGCATGGAAGTATTGGATCTCACTAGTTCTTAAAGAAAATGAATTGGACACCTACATAAGTGGAGAGGTTCTAGTTCTAGAGGGAGATGAGGCTAAAATCCTTACACAAGAAGAACTTGGTCAAGTCCAAGAAGATCATTGCTGATTCAATCACGGATCACCTTATACCACAAGTTTCTTCCCTAAAGACATCAAAAGAGATGTTTGATTCCTTGACCAAGCTATTTGAAGGGAAGAACATAAATCAGAAGATGACTTTGAGAAAACAGTTGAAGAATGTGAAGATCCAGAATGCAGAAACCATGCAGTCATACTTTACAAGGGTCTCTCGAATCAAAGAACAACTTGAAGTAGTAGAAGAAGAAGCAGAGAATACAGAAGTTGTGATAACCACCTTGAATGGCCTCCCAAGATCAAGGGATTTATTCATTCAAGGAATTTGTTCCAGAAAGAAGTGATTACCTTCAGCAGACTCTGTGAAGAGCGCACACAAGATGAAGTTTGGCTCATAATAAGAAAGGAAGATGGGAGCAACTGAAGATCAATATTTCACGATTCAAATAATATCCCTTAAGTGATGAGGAATATGAAGGACTCAATTCTTGAAGAGCCTCTTATCCATATTGAGCATTTGGATAAGAAATGATGATGTCATGAATGAAGAAGATGATGAAGCGGAAGGCTCAAGAAGGAGTCTACCCATGAAACAAATAAAGACAAGTATTTAATTGTCATTTCATGATATTGTTTTGTTATACATTTGTTTATATTCATTTGATGTATTATGCATGATAGAACGTTTGCGTTAATGATAGTATACTACTAATATGCATGTGATGGGTAAGTAGCTCATACAACTCTCCATTGCTACTTATCTAGAATGAAACCTCTTTGCTGACATATTGGATTAGTGCACAATATCAATGATGTCATGGTAGAGATGGAAGGCATCTAGAAAGTTTCTGTGAGAATGGATGAATGCTGTATTGGCTAAAATAGTTGCATGATCATATCTTTATGCATAAGAATTTTTCATTATGAATATGCCTTATGAAATGTTTATAACCATACAACTAATGCATTTGAATTATAAGAAAGATTCTGTACAATCACCTACATGAAAAGAAGGACGAGACTTGTTCCAAAGAACAAGTGATGAAAGTTCAAGAAATAATCCAAGAATGGAGAATAATATGATGAATGCAATTATGTGACACTATTGAGCGACATCATTGATGCAGAACCTTCCAACTATGAAGAAGTAGCCAAGAAGAAAGGGAAGGAGAATACTAGTTCAAGAAGAATGATGTCTAGTATCAAGACCTGAAGGGAAGTTTGTAGTTCCATCATGCAGTAGATGAAAACATCGTGGGATACAAGGCAAGATTCAGAGCATGAGGCTTCTCATGGAAAGAAGGCATAAACTGCGAAGAGACATTTGTAGCCAGTGGGAGTTGAAGCACATGACAGGAAAAATCATGTGTGCAAATTAAAGAAGTCCTTGTACGAGCTCAGAAGACACCCATGAGATAACACATACATGAGGAGCTTGAATATCACCTAGAGTGATGAAGATCTTAACCTTTGCTATAAGGTTGAAGATGAAAGCATGTAGAGGATGACAAGCTCACATATGGGTGCAAGAAGAACTTTTGAAAAGGTTCAATATAGAGGATCTTGGTATCCAGGGACCCTAGATGGATACATATAATATTAGTAGCAGAGGAATCTACTTGTCACTCCGGTACATAATATTTCAGTGCATAGAGTATGAAAGACAGAGGGAGAATGATGCTTCACTTAAGAGGAAGTGACTGCAAAAGATCTTGAGGTTTGACATGGTACGACAGGATGGACAGCTTACTTATGACTCTAGGATTTACTGAGAGGAAAGTGAATTCCAACCTTTGCTTCAAGGTTGAAGGAGAAATACTAGTGATGCTCCTGTTATATGTCAATGACTTGTTCCTAACAAAAAAGAGGAACTCATTAAAGTTGCAAGAAGGAGACTTGCTGAGTTCGAGATGAAAGACTTGGATATGATGCACTACTTTCTAGGCATGGAGGTGTGGCAAAATGTGGATGGAATCTCCCTGGGACAATGGATGATGGATTGCAAGGCCATGACCCCACCTATGGCATCGAACATTAAGCTATTGAGTGATGCTTCATCAGATTTGGTTGATGCCATGATGTATCGTTAGATGATGTACCTGACGAATACGAGACCACATATTTGCTTTGTTGTGAACACATTGAGACATGTTCACCTGATAGTTGCAAAGCATGCAGTGAGGTAACTAAAGGGTACCCTTGAGTATGGGATCAAGCATGATATGAATATGAAGATTAACCTGGAGGGTTATGTGGATTTGGATTAGGAAGGAAGTGCCATTGATAGGAAGAGAAATCCTTGGTGTAGTAGGAAGCAGTCCTATGTGGCACTGAGTATAGCCGAAGTAGGGTATGTCACAGCTTGTTCGGCTAGTTGTGAGGCAGTGTGGCTTAGAAATCTACTATCTGATTTGTTTGATCTCCATTTGGATGCTACTTGTATATATTATGACAACCAGAGCTGTGTGAAGTTTTCTAAGAACCTGGTGTTCCATGACAAGTCAAAGCATATTGAGATCAAATATCACTATATCAGGGATATGGTGCAGAGAGGAGTAGTAAAGATCTAGTATGTTACGATGGATGTAAGTGCAGAGCCTTTCTTTGGATGGTAGATGGTGTGTCCTTCCATGGCAGTAGATATAAGTGTTGAGCCCTTCCTTGGATAGTAGATGGTGTGTTTTTCTATGCCAGAGGATATAAGTGTTGTGCCTTTCTTTGGATAGTAGATGGTGTGTCTTTCTATGCCAATAGATGTAAGTGATGAGCCTTTCCTTGGATGATAGATGTTGTGTCCTATCATGCTAGTGGATGTGAGTGTTGGGCCTTTTTGACATGGTGGTAGATGTGTTCCTCCCATGTTCAGATGTGAGTGTTGAGCATGCCTTTCTGACATGGTTGTTGGATGTGTTCCTCCCATGGTCATATGTAAGTGCTGGGAGGGCCAATTCTGACTTAGGGTCCGATATAAGCGCTGAAGAAGACATACATGGAGGCTAGGCCTACAACTAGCATATAAAAGGGCTGGATCTGTATAACTTCCTATGACGAGAAGATTGAAGAGACAACACCATTTGATTGAGATAGCGGAAGCATTGATGATGATGATGATGATCCTGACTTGATGACAATCTAGTGATGCTCCAGATCAATTGATAATCTAGACTTGATGATGATCTAGTGATGATCTAGATCAAGTGATGATCTAAACTCGATGATGATCCAGTGATGATCCAGACTTGATGAAGATGACTTGAAGATGAAAATGACTTGAATATGAACATGACTTGATGATGATCCAGATGATACAGAGAAGAAGACTTGTGCTGATAAATTGTGTCAAGAGAATACCATCCTAGTTAAGAGGGAGTGTTGATGTATTTGTAACTTCAGAATGTATTCACTTGTATATCTTGTGTATTGTACCCCAATGTTTATTCCAAGAAGTATCTGTAATGTAATTGAGTCATGTCATGCCCAGATGTTCCGATCAGGAGATTCAATAATATAAACAAGTCATGCAAATTCATTGAGGTTAACCCTCCATTGTAAGGTGGGGAAATAGTCCCCACAATTTAGTCAAGGTTAACCCTCCTTGTTGATCAGAGGGCAAAGTCCCCACAGTTGTGGAGAACTAGGGTTATTAGACTCTCCTAGAGATGTGGGCCATGGTAAGTAATTGTTAAGTGAGGCTGACATGTTGGAGTGGACATTAAGTGAAAGTAAGAATATAAATACAGAGTGAGCCTCTCTATTTATCACACACACACTCACTCACTAGGGTGCATGAGTGAGAGAGGAGAATCTCTCTCGAGTGAGAGAGAGAGAAAAACTATGGAGATCATCTTTTCTGTCTTTGGGTTTTTACCGTTGCCATTGGTGCTCATTCTATCTCCGAGGAAGTTGCGGGGTTTTCTCCTTTATGGTTTCCCCGAGGAAAATTCTTTGTGTCTCTTGTCTCTTGTGTTTATTGATGTGCATGTTATTCTCTTAGATAAGATTCTAAGATCATATTGCTTAAATGATAAAAATCCAACAAATATTTTCCAATTTCTATGCTTCACTCCTCACTCAAATACCAAGGTTTAATTGAGCCAAGGTCTATGCTTCTTCTCCACCTCTTCACTCCTCATCATTAAATTTCAAAAGAAAGTGCCACTGCTTGTTCTCCTTCTTAATCAATTTTGAAAAGTGCGATGAAGGACCATCCTAATTAGAATATGATGAGAAAGAACCAATTTTACCACCTCTTTTCCCAAAGGTCCAAGGGAGTGATAACACTATTCATTCCAAGGGAAAAATTCATGGAAAGTGTTACTGCTCCTCCTTAACCCTTACAAACAAATATTACTAGAGAGAGACACTGTGCTACTTGCACTGTGCTATGAAATGTGGGTCGTGGGGTCACAAATGGACCACAATTTTAAAGGACCACAGAAAATTGACACAGCACACTGAATACTCGCAAACACAGTGTAATCAAAATGAACTTTAATATTATTTATCGCGCTGGATAATGCACCTACCACATTGTGGCCTTATTAGTGAAACCCATTCTAAAATGTTGCATAAATTCCTTGCAATGCATTGCCTTTTAGGGTGCATAGTTACTACAAGGATAATAAGGGCGAGATGGTCCTTCAAACTACAAGAGTTTGAGAAAGGGGAGGTGCTCTTTCTTCTCCTTACTTAGATTCATTAGAAGTGAGAGAGAGGGACAGTCCAAACTAAAAAGGGTGATAACTATATAAATTTTTCTACTTGAACCACTCTGTAACCTGTGAGCCATGTGGTCACAAATCAAACAGGACTTTAAAGAACCATAGGAAAACAGAGCAACGCTCCTAATACTCCCAAACAGAGAGTAATGAAGGAAAACTATAATCTCATATATCACTATGGATTGTTCCCCAAATTATGCCATGAAGTTATTAGTGGGGTCCATTATAAAACATGCAACATATAAATGCCATATAAATTTCTTGTAGTGCATACATTGTTTTGGTGCATACATACTAAATTGAGAGTAAGGGTTCGTTCTCACTGAAATTACAAGAGTTTGAGAAAGGGCTAATTCTCTTTTGATCCATTTAAGAAGTGGGATAGAAGGCCAGTGTTAACATAATAGGGACATATTATTGATCCAACACTAATCACCCTGTTGTGTCAGAAATTGTTTCTAAGGCTAGAGAAACAAGCCAACACAATCTCAAGAGTAAAACTCAGTTCAACTAGGGTTTAGGGTTTTGTTTTATGTGTTTTTGGTTGTAAGCTTCAAAAACATGCAGGTAATACATTCAAAAGACAAGTAACAACTAAATCATAAATATAAACTGATAAAGATGCATAACATATCACATAAGATCCAACAAAAAGACTGTGCTGAAGTTCACACATAAAGGACAAGCACTACCAGGAAATACACATTAACCAGCAATGAATTTGTCATTTAAGAAACTAAACAAGTTCAAACATGAAGCCAACATAGAGAAAATGAAGGGGAAAAAGTCATATATCTCATAGTTTCATAAGCAAATGCTTATAAGAGTTACAGTACTTATCTCTGAACAAGTCTCAAGGTACAAAACAGCTTGCAGACCTCCTGATGCTCCCAAAAATTAGAACCTTTCTTTAGTCCATCTCTACCTCTTTTATAATTACAAAGAAGTGGTTCTATTTCCCCTTCATTAGGTCGAAATTGAAACTACCCAGCAGTTACATTAACTAACTAACTCAACTAATTGACTAAAAATAGCAAATCGGATTCCTGGCAAATATGGCGAATTTCTAGAAAATAGGTGTCAAAGAAGCTTCCATATCTCTCAATTGGTGACACCTGTGTAAAAAATGAGAGAGGTTTTTGTATATGGGTCCATGATGGAATAAAATATCTCTTGGTTTTTCAAAATTCATCTCCAATCGATCAGAATATTCCCCGCAAAATGAACAGTAAAACAGGAAAATATTGGATATTTAAACTCCCTGAACAATAGGCTGCAAAGCTTTAATTGAATCTTTCACACCTTGCTAGCTGTTGCAAAACTGAGAGAGGTTTTTGTATATAGGTGTCTTATGCACAAAAACCTCTTTTGGTTTTCAAAAATTCTTCTCCATCAGCTCGTGGTCTGTATTTTACTTCAATCACTCAAAACAGGAAACATAGAGCAGAATTCCGTTTCTTGTTATATTTTGTTATGGGTCCACCTTGTAAAGAAGTTATCTTCTGAATTCTGTGCCAAATATCCTGTTGAAAAGCATTTTTCTCTTTACATTGTATGCACTAAACATTGGAAATGCTGTGGTGCATTGCCTTTCTTCGCTAGTTGCTGATCTTCACATGGCTGTATAATGCCAAAATGTGGTGCTTGAACTCTCTTGGAACCATATGCCATTCTATTTATGGAAAAATGCAAAGTTTCTCATTGGAAGGAACATTCCACCTTGCTTTGAATTGTATTTACTAAACTCTCATCACAGTATGCAGCATGTATTGCTTGCAGAGAAGGACATTGCAGCAACTTTTTCTCAGGATTAAGGTTACTGCAAGCCTTTATATTTAGATCCACAAGCTCTGGGCAATCCAGATACAAGGCATGGATACCAGAGCAACCCCAAAGGCTGAGAGCTTTTTTAGTCTCAAATGTTTGATGACCAGTTCATTAGATACTACATGTCCCTTAGAATGGAGATTTTGCCTCTGTAAAGACTGCTGAGACTTTGTTTTCTGCATCTGCTAGCTCACTCTGAAGGAACTGCAAGCTTTGATAGTAATTCTGAATATATACTATAAACAGTAAGGTTTTCCTGATCAATTGTTTCTGTAGGTGTAGCTTCTTCTTCCATAGGCATCATTTCCTTGACTCGCCATTCCCTCTGTCTTTCTCAGGCTTTGCAAACTGCTAGAAGAATCACTTAATGATCTGAGTGAACCTATTTTAATGTTCCTGCTAATATCCCTTAGTCTCAAGCTATCATTTTCAGCTCCTCTCTTAAAAGGGTGTCTGCTTGCAATATCTATTTTTCCATCCATGTAAATATCATGAAATCTTGGAAATGTATGCCTATATTGCTCCTGTTTATCTTCTTCATTCTCTTCCAGCAAACCACTTGCATAAACACTACCTGCATTTTCTTCATGCAAGCAGTCCTTTTGAATACCCCAGCTTTCAGCATTTTCAAATTTTGAAAGGCAGCTACCAGTCTCAGTTCCTGCATCGCTATGAGCATTTTCCATCGCTTGAGAATTGGCACAATCCCATCCTCCAACACTTGCAGTTCTACTTTCAGAATATCTTTTGCCCAAGAGGTTTTCATGCAATGTCAACCCATGCAAACATTCTGAACTGTGTGATGTTTTATGAGAATTAATCCATTGATTTTTGGAGGTTTCACCAGTTTGGCAAGAACTGTGCTCTGGAACAACCAATGACTCATAACTGCAAAGCCCCTCTGCATCACAACTCAATTCATCATATTGACAAGGGGGTAACTCAGCCTTTGGATAAGCTTTCTCCTCAATCAGATTACTGGTCCTGTCATGGTGCCCATGGAAATGCCTTTGAGATCCTTCATAGCTACACCCTGAACCTGCCCCCTTTGATTGTGAGCAAGAGATGTCATCCTTTTCCACATGAATATGATAACATTCTTTGGCCTTCCCTGAGTTACCAATATTTGCACTTTCAGACTTGACATCAAAGGATCTTATGTTTCCATTCCCATAATCAGTTATTTCAGGAAATTCTTCAAGCAAACCTTTTCCTTTCCTCTGTTTCTTCCAATTCCTTCAACTTATTTTGGGAAGAATCTTGCAAGTCTGCCTGACTTTCAGTAGCGCAGAATGTCATTGCCGTGACACATGATTTTAAAGTATTTGCTTCCCCATGTTTGAAAAATGCTTCTTTTATAAGCTGAAGCACAGTTATGAATTTCTGTTCTTGACGTTTGAGTGAATAAAGCTCAAGCTTCATATGCATGATAATTTTATCAAAATCTCGACCATATGCTGAATGAGTAAGAGCGTTATCCAATTCCGAGAAATCTACAGATTTAGCAGCCATGAACATGAATTTCTCCATAGAGTCACCAATCTTTGCATAACGCATGCAACGGGCCCATGAAGCTGGCTCATTTTTGGGACGCCCTACCTTCACAATAAATGTTTGCAGTTCTTGAAATTCTTTCACCATTGAGTATATCTATTTTAGTTTCTCTTCATAAGTAGAATAATTATCAGGACAAACTATGGACAAAGAAGATATGTATGCTGCATGTCTGTAAAAGGCCAGAGAGACAGCCATGCATCGGACTAGAGATTTACAATCGCAGATAACACCAAATATTATCTGAATCACATCTTTGGGAAGCTGATCAAACAAATCTGTTGCTGCTAATTGTCAAAATCAACTGCCTTTGGGTTCACGATGACCACGATTCCCTCACGATGTGTAACCATTTGGAATCATGATGTTCACTGCAGCTTACACGTATCAAACCACTCACCAGATGCGATTAGTCATTCAACATTTGCAATCATAACAAAAATTTGCTTGAAAATCGAAAAATAAGAGGGCCGCGATATTCTTGTAGCGCGCCCTTTGTAATTTTTCGCTCCAACGCTACAAGAATATCTCTAGTGCTAACCTTTCACTATTTTTCATCTTTTTGACAGTTTGTAGGAGGTTTAAAAACCGCTAGAGCAGTAATCATGTCTAGATGTGCTCAAAACAAACATTTGTGAATCAATTTTTGGATAACATGACTTTTTAAATAACCCCATTAAAATGCAAAGGATCAAAAATTAAAACAAATATATAAAAGCCAAGTTCAAAAAATCATCTACCAAACAAAGAAAAATCCCTAAAGGAAACAAATAATAAGACTTAAAACAAAAAATTACTTCAAATAAAATGAAAATCAAACCAAAATTGGAGAAGTCAAACCAAAATTGAGGAACAATTTAGTGACTTAACATCTAGCTCCAGCTGCGGGATGAAGACCTCCCTGCGAGGCTTCAAGAACCTGTAGACCAGTGCCTTCTGCCTTCTATCTACCTGTCTGTAAACTTCCATTGGGCTATGGAGTCATCAAGCCTTCAGTACTGATCCCTCTGCAAACCTGTATCCCATCTGTAGCTTACATGCAGCCTGCTCTGCTTATTCATGAACTGAACAAAAACTGAAAAAGATCTAACTGCTCATAGGAAGAGCTTATTCCTCTGTCTACTCCTACATCTAACCATTAGGAGCAGAATGATCAAGTAAAAGCATGCTTCCAATGAAGCCATGTCAGAAACTGATTTACAGGCACCTTACTGAATCTTGACCCAAAAAGTAATGAAGGCCATATCATATAGAAAAGAAGATTGAGTAAATGATAAAAACAATTTCCTTCTGACAGAAATATCTTAACATCTATGCTGCTGAGAGAATCTAAAAATTCAGCAACAGGGTCTTCAAAATCATAAAAGAATACCTCCTTGATCTGTTGTTCCAATTGACTGTGTTGCAGCTGCTCTTCTTTTCCTTCACAATCTTCAATACCGAATGTAGACTGCTTGATCTCTGCTAAAGGAAAATAGAAATTGAATTTCTGATCTGAAACTTTCTGCTCCTCTTCAGATTTGATGCTATTTCCCTGTGTCTGCACATCTGAAAACTGAATGCTGGCCTCATCATCTTCTGTAGATGTGAAACTGTTACTTACTGATCTATCAATCTGCAAGTTTGGAAAATGTGGACTGCCCATAACATATGCTGCATCAACACATTCTTGATCATGAACCTTGTTCTCTAGCTGAAAATCAAAAAGTCCCTGCAAATCTGAAAAATGATAGGCTGTCCTCCTCATCTTCTGTAGATCTGAAACTATCTTCTACTAATATGCCAGTATGCTCAACGTGTTCAAAGTTTTCAGAAGGAGTAATCTGATCATCATCTTTAAAGATTTCGAAAGAAACAATCTGATCATCATGACAGTCATCTTTAATAATTGAATTTGATACAATGTTAATAGCATCCTCATGTCTATCGTGATGTGAATCAGCAATTTCTTGATCATAATGTAGAATATTCTCTTCAGCAGCATACTCATCAAAGATAGGTGAACAAAAAACTTCTGTATCTGGTAAAGAAAGACAGGCAATCTTCAAATCCTTCTCACGAATCACAAGTGAAAAAATGTCATAAGAAACCTCTTCAAAAATTTGGGAACAATCCTCTTTTGTAACTGATTGTTCATACACATCAAAGGCAATATGTGCAACAGAGATAAGATC
>LPNX010553885.1:44917-127791 GCA_001517045.1 Pseudotsuga menziesii
GTGAATCTTCAACTTCTTTATGACATGTTTCGAACTCTTGACTGTACTCATCATCATGGTTCTTTAAATCAGAAATTGTATGATAAACATCAGCCTGCTCACAACAATCTTTTAAAAAGAGTTCAGCTGGGTATAGATACTTACAACGCTTCCGAAAGCATGTGTGAAATTATTTTAGTGAAGAGATGTTAACAGCAGGAAGAGAAAAATACCAGTCTCGTTCATCTTTTTCAAGTGAATACATGAACATTTTCATGAGCACATCTTCATGCTGAATATTTAACTGGACCATGCATTGATGAAATTTGATGAGGTGATCTGATGGATTATCCTCTTTGTTTTCTCTAAACCGTGGAAGACAATCTCTCCAAACATCCATAGTAGGTACTGGATTTGGAAAACCTAGAATATCAGAAAAATTTAATGGTGCAAACCTTCGAGCCACAATAGCTTCCATGGACATTGGTCTCTGCATGTTGAAATAGTGGAGTTGCCAATTAAATTTTTAAGACAGATTTAGTTTCTTCTTCTCAAAAAGAGAAAGGGGTGACAGTGGTTCAAATTAATTAGGGCTGCATAAAGCTGGGGATGACTGAAACTTTCTAATTCTTCCAACTCCTCTAGTAGCCACTGTGTCAAACTTTGGTGAAAATAGCCTTCAAAGATACTGGTTCAAGTCCACCTCTCAAACCAGGAAAACTGATAAGTATCCCGGGGAAGATATGCTTCAGCTTCGTCCCCAGCAACGGCGCCAAAGATGTTTGTGTCAGAAATTATTTCTAAGGCTAGGGAAACAAGCCAACACAATCTCAAGAGTAAAACTCAGTTCAACTAGGGTTTAGGGTTTTGTTTTATGTGTTTTTGGTTGTAAGCTTCAAAAACATGAAGGGAATACATTCAAAAGACAAGTAACAACTAAATCATAAACATAAACTGATAAAGATGCATAACATATCACATAAGATCCAACAAAAAGACTGTGCTGAAGTTCACACATAAAGGACAAACACTACCAGGAAATACACATTAACCAGCAATGAATTTGTCATTTAAGAAACTAAACAAGTTCAAACATGAAGCCAACACAGACAAAATGAAGGGAAAAAATTCATATATCTCATAGTTTCATCAGCAAATGCTTATAAGAGTTACAGTACTTATCTTTGAACAAGTCTCAAGGTACAAAACAGCTTGCAGACCTCCTGATGCTCCCAAAAATTAGAACCTTTCTTCAGTCCCTCTCTCCCTCTTTTATAATTACAAAGAATTGGTTCTATTTCCCCTTCATTAGGTCGAAATTGAAACTACCCAGCAGTTACATTAACTAACTAACTCAACTAATTGACTAAAAATAGCAAATCGGATTCCTGGCAAATATGGCGAATTTCTGGAAAATAGGTGTCAAAGAAGCTTCCATATCTCTCAATTGGTGACACCTGTGTAAAAACTGAGAGAGGTTTTTGTATATGGGTCCGTCATGGACAAAAAAATCTCTTGGTTTTTCAAAATTCATCTCCAATCGATCAGAATATTCCCCGCAAAATGAACAGTAAAACAGGAAAATATTGGATATTTAAACTCCCTGAACAATAGGCTGCAAAGCTTTAATTGAATCTTTCACACCTTGCCAGCTGTTGCAAAACTGAGAGAGTATTTTGTATATAGGTGTCTTATTCACAAAAACCTCTTTTGGTTTTCAAAAATTCTTCTCCATCAGCTCGTGGTCTGTATTTTACTTCAATCACTCAAAACAGGAAACATAGAGCAGAATTCCGTTTCTTGTTATATTTTGTTATGGGTCCACCTTGTAAAGAAGTTATCTTCTGAATTCTGTGCCAAATATCCTGTTGAAAAGCATTTTTCTCTTTACATTGTATGCACTAAACATTGGAAATGCTGTGGTGCATTGCCTTTCTTCGCTAGTTGCTGATCTTCACATGGCTGTATAATGCCAAAATGTGGTGCTTGAACTCTCTTGGAACCATCTGCCATTCTCTTTATGGAAAAATGCAAAGTTTCTCGTTGGAAGGAACATTCCACCTTGCTTTGAATTGTATTTACTAAACTCTCATCACAGTATGCAGCATGTATTGCTTGCAGAGAAGGACATTGCAACAAATTTTTCTCAGGATTAAGGTTACTGCAAGCCTTTATATTTAGATCCACAAGCTCTGGGCAATCCAGATACAAGGCATGGATACCAGAGCAACCCCAAAGGCTGAGAGTTTTTTTAGTCTCAAATGTTTGATGACCAGTTCATTAGATACCACATGTCCCTTAGAATGGAGATTTTGCCTCTGTAAAGACTGCTGAGACTTTGTTTTCTGCATCTGCTAGCTCACTCTGAAGGAACTGCAAGCTTTGATAGTAATTCTGAATATATACTATAAACAGTAAGGTTTTCCTGATCAATTGTTTCTGTAGGTGTAGCTTCTTCTTCCATAGGCATAATTTCCTTGACTCGCCATTCCCTCTGTCTTTCTCAGGCTTTGCAAACTGCTAGAAGAATCACTTAATGATCTGAGTGAACCTATTTTAATGTTCCTGCTAATATCCCTTAGTCTCAAGCTATCATTTTCAGCTCCTCTCTTAAAAGGGTGTCTGCTTGCAATATCTATTTTTCCATCCATGTAAATATCATGAAATATTGGAAATGTATGCCTATATTGCTCCTGTTTATCTTCTTCATTCTCTTCCAGCAAACCACTTGCATAACCACTACCTGCATTTTCTTCATGCAAGCAGTCCTTTTGAATACCCCAGCTTTCAGCATTTTCAAATTTTGAAAGGAAGCTACCAGTCTCAGTTCCTGCATCGCTATGAGCATTTTCCATCGCTTGAGAATTGGCACAATCCCATCCTCCAACACTTGCAGTTCTACTTTTAGAAGATCTTTTGTCCAAGAGCTTTTCATGCAATGTCAACCCATGCAAACATTCTGAACTGTGTGATGTTTTATGAGAATTAATCCATTGATTTTTGGAGGTTTCACCAGTTTGGCAAGAACTGTGCTCTGGAACAACCAATGACTCATAACTGCAAAGCCCCTCTGCATCACAACTCAATTCATCATATTGACAAGGGGGCAACTCAGCCTTTGGATAAGCTTTCTCCTCAATCAGATTACTGGTCCTGTCATGGTGCCCATGGAAATGCCTTTGAGAGCCTTCATAGCTACACCCTGAACCTGCCCCCTTTGATTGTGAGCAAGAGATTTCATCCTTTTCCACATGAATATGATAAAATTCTTTGGCCTTCCCTGAGTTACCAATATTTGCACTTTCAGACTTGACATCAAAGGATCTTATGTTTCCATTCCCATAATCAGTTATTTGAGGAAATTCTTCAAGCAAACCTTTTCCTTTCCTCTGTTTCTTCTTGTTCATCACAATCAGATTCACTTTGTACATCTTCGTCATCTGTTGTGTCATGTCCTTCATAAAGTTTCTTTCCCTTGATGTTTTTTTGCCTTTCTTGGACGATGGATATGATGCTTTGCTGCAACCGTTTCTTTTTCTCCATACATCGGATAATATAGTACATATTGTACAGTAGAGCATAATTCTTGGAGTTCCTTGTTCCCAGCTTTCAAGAACACTATCTGCAAAATATTCTAGCTGATTCATTAGATTATCACGTTTTGGTAACAATGATACTGTAGCTGCTTCAGAAGGATTTTCGCTATCAATTGATCTTAAACTCCAAGCAATGTGTAGAAACATGTTCAAAAGAACAACATGGATCACCTCATCATCCAAATTGCTGAAATCTTTTGTAAGACCAAGCATGTCTGAGAACAGAGTTTCACTTGATACAAACTTTAATAACTGCAGTTGGTAAAGCCTTCTAAGATTCACTGTCAATGAATACTCATCGTCAGATACCCCTGCTTGTTTTATGGCAGATCTGAGCTTGAGAACAAGCTCATCTTCCAATTCCTTCAACTTATTTTGGGAAGAATCTTGCAAGTCTGCCTGACTTTTAGTAGCACAGAATGTGATTGCCGTGACACATGATTTTAAAGTATTTGCTTCCCCATGTTTGAAAAATGCTTCTTTTATAAGCTGAAGCACAGTTATGAATTTCTGTTCTTGACGTTTGAGTGAATAAAGCTCAAGCTTCATATGGATGATAATTTTATCAAAATCTCGACCATACTCTGAAGGAGTAAGAGCATTATCCAATTCCGAGAAATCTCCAGATTTAGCAGCCATGAACATGAATTTCTCCATAGAATCACCAATCTCTGCATAACGCATGCAACGGGCCCATGAAGCTGGCTCATCTTTGGGACGCCCTACCTTCACAATAAATGTTTGCAGTTCTTGAAATTCTTTCACCATTGAGTATATCTGTTTTAGTTTCTCTTCATAAGTAGAATAATTATCAGGACAAACTATGGACAAAGAAGATATGTATGCTGCATGTATGTAAAAGGCCCGAGAGACAGCCATGCATTGGACTAGAGATTTGCAATCGCAGATAACACCAAATATTATCTGAATCACATCTTCGGGAAGCTGATCAAACAAATCTGTTGCTGCTAATTGTCAAAATCAAATGCCTTTGGGTTCACGATGACCACGATTCCCTCACGATGTGTAACCATTTGGAATCATGATGTTCACTGCAGCTTACACGTATCAAACCACTCACCAGATGCGATTAGTCATTCAACATTTGCAATCATAACAAAAATTTGCTTGAAAATCGGAAAATAAGAGGGCCGCGATATTCTTGTAGCGCGCCCTTTGTAATTTTTTGCTCCAGCGCTACAAGAATATCTCTAGTGCTAACCTTTCACTATTTTTTAGCTTTTTGACAGTTTGTAGGAGGTTTAAAAACCGCTAGAGCAGTAATCGTGTCTAGATGTGCTCAAAACAAACATTTGCGAATCAATTTTTGGATAACATGACTTTTTCTTTAACCCCATTAAAATGCAAAGGATCAAAAATTAAAACAAATATATAAAAGCCAAGTTCAAAAAATCATCTAACAAACAAAGAAAAATCCCTAAAGGAAACAAATAATAAGACTTAAAACACAAAATTACTTCAAATAAAATGAAAATCAAACCAAAATTGGAGAAGTCAAACCAAAATTGAGGAACAATTTAGTGACTTAACACACCCTACATAGATTACTGATCCAATGTATCACACAAGAACCGTCTAAAACCTCTGAACCACTAGAATCCCAAGTGGTCAGTAATGGTGGAAAAATTCCAGAACCTAAAGAACCTGTTGGACAAGTGACCCATGCTAGCACTGCTTATCTTAGTATTGATTACATACAATATCCTCTTACTTTCAATCCCTATGAGATAACATATAGTACCCTAAAAGATCCACTAGTGAGAAATGACCATATTCCTCCTTCACAAAACAAACTTTCCACTCCTACCCTAGATTCCCAATCTCATGTTGCTAACCTAACTGAAATAGATCAAAGGAAAACCAATTTACCTAAAAAAACTCAAGTAATCTCTTCTTCTCAGGACATATCCTTACATTTCATCAGTACCACAAACCTATTAACTTCTACAACTAATCAAGCAACAGATTTTGGGGAATATACCATTGTAGACTTGGGAGATTATAGTTTCAGCATGAGACACAACGATTTCATGAACATATGTACTAAATGGAGTAGAGAAGGAAAAAATCTATAGGAGCCTCTATAAAGTAAAATCATTTAGAAGGAATCCTCATATGATCCATGGGGAGCATCCATGAAAGTAACTATTGCTATTGGTGCTTTTGCAAGAGCAAATTTTGATTTAGTATCTATTTTGAACAAGACACTTGAGGAAGAAAAGGATAAAAATATAAAGATTCAAAATGAAAAAGAAAATATGAACCAACAAATAGAGCAACTGAATGTTCAACATGTTGCAGAAATAAACAGCTTGAAAGATCAACTTGATCAATTGACCAGGAAAAAAGCTATTGCAGTTCAACATAGGTCATCATACAATCCACAAAACTCATTGATATAATAACATAAATGGAATAAAAAGACATATATCATTCTTCCTCCATATTTTTCAATCTATTTGCATAATAATTCAAGGACAAGGCTACTACTTACAATGAAATCCTTAGAAAAACTAAAATTTCATTCTTTCAAGGTCTTAATGAAGTGCAAGATGACTTCAACTTCTTTGACCATCTACCAGACCTACTACCTGACCATGTAAGCAGGAGGAAAAACACAAATTCATCATTTGAACTTGTGTGAAAGGAAAAATCACTAAAAAATGTCCCGCAGGAGCTCCCTTGCATAGATTCTACAAAATAAACAAGTTTTTGGATATTAATGAAGTATTGGGAGTCTTCCTGCAAAAATATTTGCACCAAGGTAGTGGATGCTCACAGATGATCACATGTAAGCACTCCACATGTGAACTTTTGATGAGTTTGATGTCGCAGGCCCAACAAAGTTAAATATAGCTGAAGTAGAGGAATAGAGGAATATAAAGATCAAGCATTGGATACCATTCATAATTTATCTCAAATAGATATCTCCTCATTCAAACTATTCATAGTGACTGTAGTACAACTCCAAGTCAGGTTACAAATTTTTCCAGACAGCTGGTCGAGAATCTAATTCAATAAGGTTAGCTCCATCTCGTTTAAGGATCGATTGAATTTAGACAATGATAGTTATTTAGAGGTCACATATATGTTAGAAATTTAGTGTAAGTGTAAATATTTCCTTTCTGGTTCTACATAGTAAAAGGGGTAGATTAGGTGGTAGTTATATGATAGTTGGTCCTAAGGTGTGTCCTTCAATGATGGAGATAACTTTTATTTAATTTCAAAACATGTGAGGGTAAAAGGATGAAACATTGGAGAAGGGATACTACTATGATTATTGATTTCTATGTTAAATAATATTTGAGGTGTTAGCACTCAGAATTGCACCCTAGGTTGTGGAGGGTAAATCCCAAGGTAACAACAAAACCACTTTAAGAAAGGGAGATGGATTCTTCCCTTCTAGAGAGGGATCTCTCACAACTTTTTAATAGGGACATATATGAAATGAAATAAAATATCAAATTGAATTGGTGGTTGAAACAGGGAAAGCATATATTGGGTTATGGAGTCAACAAATATCATGAATTAGAGAACAATTTGTAGGTGAAATTATACAAAGGCAAGGTAGCACTCAGTTACAGTCATATGACAATTTTTTTGGTGATAAAGAAGGAAAAAGAACAGTCCATCAATACATAGCACCTAAAAGATGAATTCTGCATCAACTTTGGAAAGAAATACTGGTCAATTCCTGAAACAATAGTTAGAGCATAACAAATGATCTATGAACTATTACACACATATTCCAGATATGAAGAACACATAATGGTGAGTTTAACAGGAGAAACATGCACATAGGAAAGGAAATAAGAGACTGTAACTACAAATTACACATGAATCTTTGTAGCAACAGACCATCATTCGACTTTGCAATTTTCTTAATGATAGATCACAAAATGCATAACACAAAATTATCACAGGTTCCAACCCTGTCTTCCTCTATTGAGGGTATATTTATAGTATCCTAGGCTCCTGAGACCAACCTCAAAGCATATCCAAATTCAGTTACATGTAGGAATTAGAATCACAACAAAGTCCATAAGCTAACATATTTTCCATGATCACAAAACAAATCAGGAAATCACGCTGGGATGCACATGGTGGATTAGTTTGGGAATTTGAGACCAGGGACTCATGCTCGCTTGATCGAAAAAATGGTTCAGAGCACCTCCAATGGCCTGTAACAGTTTTAATCCTCATTGCATCTTCTGCCTATGAAATTGTTCTCCAGTCGTATATATGTGCCTGCTTATATCTTGACCATTCATTCTCGCCCCATCACGCTCCATGCAATGACTTTTGTGGCTCCCATTTCCGAGTGTGATATCCAATAGGGAGAGGAAATTTCATTTGAGAACATTTCTCATTGTACAGGCACTCCCCAACTTTGAGTATGCAATTTCACCCAGCAAAATAATTCTGGACCATTAATATTTACCTACTTAGATCCTGACCATTCAATGGTGTGGATCTGCAATATTTAATAGATGGAGAAACTTAATTACCCCATGCTTGTTGCTGCTATGAAATCCACACCTTTTGTTGATCTAAAACACCATTCAATCTCAGCCATTGAAACTTGAGGGATATAGCAGATTTCGCACTTTTCCATAATTCAATTCTCCTTGCATTTTTTCTGAGAGAAATGTTCCTCCTCCGTCAATCTGCATTACTTGTTCATATGAAGGCTGAACCTGCATGTTATTTAACCTTATTTTGCCAATGCTAAGTTTCTTTAAACTGTGCACCTTACCTTAGAGAAATATTTATACACCGTCGATCTACTTCCATCTGTCCATCTGATGGTTGATCTTGTTGACCTTTAAGCAATTTTGCTAATATGAAAAGATATTTTCTACATGCAAGCATAATGAATTTTCACCATTGATCTTCACAAGATTCATTCTGGGCCATCGATCTTGTTAGAATAATCAAACCCATAGTATTTACCCACTTAGACATTATTTCATTTATTTTGTCTTATTTGCCTAGTTCATGGGTCCCACCATGTGCAAGTTGTCAATTGCCTATCCATAGAGGTCAAACTTGCCATCTTTGACCCATGTAGCGCCCTTGAGTGCTTTAGGAATCAAATCTGCTTTATTCCTGGCCTCCTAGGCGCCCATCTGCTTTTTCTGCTTTATTCCCTGCTTTTTCAGTGATTTAAGGCACATAGGAAAGCAAGACTAGGTGAGGTGAACTTGTTTTATTCTCCTTTCATTCTCCTATCTTTCCTCCATGCTTTTGCATGTATGAGCTGCCATTTGAACACTCTTTAGCTTGCCCATGCGCCCTTGCTAATTCGTGGGGTCCTTGATAGATTTGGGATCAGCTTTTTACACCTATGGGGGATTTGCCTATTTTGGGTAAGCCTGCTTTATGCTAGCTTTGGATGCTTCCTCATGCATTCGATTTGCTCATGTATTCTATATATTCAGCAGCCTATTTTATTACAGGGTTGGCTATTGTACACTCAGTTAATATAATTTTGTGTTACAGCTCCATATTCAGTCTCCATTGTTGATAATTTGCATAATCAATTGTTAATTGCTGTGAGTGAAATTAATCTATTGCAGGCCTGAATTTCCACAGATCTAGGGTCAAAATGGAGGGAAGCGGATCTCAGAAAATGGGCTTGTAGCTTTCTCAAGGCTCAATTTAATATCTTTCCACTCCCACCTTATCCTTTTCTCCTTTTATTTCTTCATCGTCGATCTTGTGCAGGATCTCCTTGAACCGTAGGTCTTGCGGATCACAAAAAGCAGGATCTTGACTTTTCACGACCAAATTATTAAGTTTCCTGCTTTCCAATCTCCGTCCCTCTACTCTCTTCCAGACCTTTAATATTTGGTGGAAGCGCTCTGCACCGTCGATATGGTAGATCATGGAATGCGAAACTTCAACCTTTCATGATCAAATTCTTACATTTTTCACTTTTCGATCTCCACTCTTCGTTCCTTTTTGAGGTGTTGATCTTTGGAGGAAATGTTATGAGTCATAGATATTGGAATATGGAGAGAGGAAGTTGGTATTTCGACTCTCATAACCAAAATTTTCTCCTTTTTCTCTTTCACCTCTTTGCTGCTTTCCGATCCATTGATCTTTGTGGAAGTTCTCCCCGACCGTCAGATCTTGGACTACAGAAATAAAAAAATGGGATGTTAACTTTGAAAGAAAAACCTCTTTCCTTTTCTACTTCCACCTTTCTACTGGATTTTTGATCTTGTGCAAAAATGTTATGGGTCATCGGATCCCAAACTGTGATGGGTGGAAGTCAAGTTTCATCACTTTTTTACACTGAAACTTGTCCTTTTCGCCTTTGCGTTCATGATTTTTCCTTAGAGGAAATGATTTTGGGCCTTGGATCTCCTTCGTTGTGCATCTAGGACATCCATTTCCTATTATCATTCAACTAAGGGAATATTTCTTCATTTACATGAATTTCCAAGGTCTAAAAACATAATTTCTTAAGTATTGGGTATTTCGAGTCTAGAAATGTACCTTCAAACATCTACAAACCCTCATCAACATTCTTTAAGGTCCTTTGGTATACAAATTTACTTACCTTATTCATCCTTTTATTGGCCCAATCCTTTACCATTTCCTTAGTCCAAAATGGCGTTAACAACTGGCTCCAACTCGGGATGCTATCCTCCTTGTGAGGTAGCAAAGAACCCCATAGACCAGGAGCCAAATATATTGGGTTGTTCCCAATTTTATGGACCTCAAACCTCTTATTTTTGTCTTTTCTGTAAGTAAAATTAAAGAAAAATAGACACAGGGATACCCCTCTATATCTTAGGGCCTTCTCTTTGGGATTCAAATCCTTTGGCTCACCCTTTGTACTATTTGAAAAGAAAAGAAATATATACAACTATGATACATAAATTACCTCCTCCTTTAGGACAAGTAATGTTTGAGAAACCTTCCATTAACTAGACCTCCTTTTAGTTGAGACCCATCTTGATGCTACAAAATAAATGCATTCTCACCTCTATATTCTACAATGATATAAGGACCTACCCACATGTGATCAAAATTCCCATGTTTATCTTCCTAGGACCATCCCACTTCAAAACCAAGTCATTAATTTGGAATTGTTCTTCCTTTACCTTCCTATCAAAAGTGTTCTTCATCTTTTCTTGATGTACTTACAATTTACCATAGGCTTTGTCCCTCAACTCATTCAATTATATGATCTGATTTATTCTTCTTTGCACATGATTTGGTTCATCCTGTTGTTCCTACAATAAATTCATGACCGACACTCCCAAAGATGTTGGAAAAATCACCTCAACTCCATATACTAATTGGAATGGTGACATTCCAATTGCTCTTTTTGTGTTGATTCTGTCATCCCACAAAGTATATCTCATCTTTGTATGCCAAGCTCTTTTGTTATCCTCCAACAGCTTCTTAATGATTCTCACTAGGCTTTTGTTTGAAGATTCATCCAGTCCATTACCCTATGGGTAGTATGCAGTAGAATGATTGAGAATAATATGATACTTGTGGAAAAAACGTATCATTTTCTTAGATTTAAAATCCGGTGCATTGTCTTTCACAATCCTTTTGGGACAACCAACTCTGGCCAAAATATTCTCTTCTAGAAAACCCATAATCACTGCATCTGTAGCTCTTCTTGTAGGTATTGCTTTGATCCACTTAGTGAAGTAGCCAGTTGCTGTTAAGATCCATCTATGTTGTCTTGAAGAATTAGGATTTATTTTCCCAATAAAATCCAGTCCCCACTACTAAAAAAGGTGCTTCTACTGAAATTGGATTGAGAGGTAGTGGAACCACTTTTCTCTTACCATCAAATATCTGGCATTGGTGACATGTAGTAGTCTCCTTGTAAACATATGAAAAATTGAAGGCCAGTAAAAACTAGCTCTCAAAATCTTGTTTGCTGTCACCTTCCATGAATGGTGCCCACCACAGTATCCCTTGTGAAATTCCTTCATAGTCTGCTTAGATTCATTCTTTAAGAGCCAATTGAGTAAAACACCACCAGGATCTTTCCAATAAAGGTACTAATTCAGAATACAAACTTGGAAGATTTGAACTTCACTGACCTTGATCTTGTTTTTCTCAACCCTGCGGAAGCCTATAAATTTTGCAACACATACACAATGTTAGAATACCATGGAGATACATATAAATTAGGCATTACCTACACCCTTGTATCAAGCTTATTCGAATGAGTGGTCAGGAAATTTAGTTGCAAGGATTCAAAGTTGAAATTTGTCGTCATCTTTGCAAGCCATTTCCATTTAATCATGTTAGCGGGATTAATTTCAATGTCATACTCCATTAACACAACAATCCATTCCGTTCTTTTTCCTTCTGGATCTGGCTGTGTGAAAATGCTCTTTACTACATTACGAGGAACATAAGAAATGACATGTGAATGAAGAACATAAATTCTAAAATATTTCAAAGATTTAATCAGAGCACGTGCTTGTTTTTCCATAATGTCATATTTCAACTCTCCATCTCTTAGCACTTTACTAAAGAAGGCTATAGGTTATTTTGCATTGTAATTGTTACTTTGTTACATTACTCCACCAATAGTGTGATTAGAAGCATAAGAAAATATTAGAAAATATTTACTAAAATCTGGACTTACCAGAACTGGTGCTTCTGTGATATCCTATTTAATATCTTTGAAAGACCTCCTTGCATCCATTTTCCACTTTATCTCATGGTCCTTTTTCCATCATATTAGTGATATTTATTAAAATATCAGCAAAACTGGGAATAAACCTTCTCAAAAAATTTACCTGTCCAATTAATGATTGCACTTCCTTTTTAATTCTTGGCTCCTCAACCTTCAGGATTGCACTGATTCTCTCTAGGTCAATGTTTATACCATCCTTTCAAATAATGTGCCCTAGCAGTTTTCCTTCCTCCAAGCAAAATTCAATTTTCTGGGGTTTAATGATATTCTGTACTTTTTACATTTCAAAAAAAATTCTTGAAATGTTTAATATGCTCTCTGTCAGATCTGGAATACACAGTGATATCATCCATGTAGACAACCACAAATTTATCCTTTTCCTCTGCAAAAGCAATGTACATGGCACATTGGAAATTGGCCCCTACATTCATTAAACCAAAATTCATTTTGGCATACATAAATGTACCCCATGGTGTAGTAAATGCAGTCTTTTCTTGATCCTCAGGAAGCACTTTGATCTTATAGTATCTTGAGAAACCATCCATTGTTGAAATCCTTTAATATCCCACCACTTTCTGCAAAGTATGTTCCATTTTTGGCAAAGGGTAATTATCCTTCAAAGATACTTTGTTAAGATTGATGAAGTCTATGCACAACCTGATTTTGCCATTCTTTTTCCTAACAGGAACCAAATTTGCAACCCATTTGGAAAATATCATAGTCACTATAATATTGGAATTGAATAATTTTTTAATTTCTTTCTCAATAACAGGAAGCAGCATTGGATTAACTCTTCTCAATCTATGTCTGAAAGGATTCTCACTAGGTTTAATTGGGATTGTATGTTGTATGATAGAAGAATCATAATCTTTAATTTCTTCATAACCCAAAGAAAAGAAATCAGTTTATCTTTTCATCAAATTGACACAATCTTCTTTTTCTTTGACAGACAATGTTTTTGACAGTTTTATGATCCTTGGATTTTCTTCAGTTCCTATATTTTTCTCTTCAACAACATCATCAACAAGTTTCATTTTTGGATCTCTAGCAACATCATTTTGATAAAAAATCTCCTCTAGGGGGATTAGTCCTTGGGGATATGATTACTCTTCAATTGAACTATATCCTTCCCCCCAATGAGTTTTTGAACTTTCTATTTTCATCAATTTCTTCTTCACTCCCTTCAACATCTTGGAAGTTTTCACAATTATCATTTTCACCATATATCTGAGTATTTACAAATTCACCGAAAAACTCTAAAAATATTTTTATCTGCATATCATCTTCAAATACTTTCCAGTATTTGGAATTATCTGGTATGGAGGGTATGTTCACAATATAAACTCTATACTTTCTTTGGCCAGTGGTGGGAGTTTTAAATTTACCAGCAGTAACAACCAAAGAGTCAGCTATTGTGTTTTCATATATGGGAATCACTTTGATCTTATGCTCTGTAAAATAATTACCAAACATATCCCACACCTCATTTCTATAATCCCTCATTCTGGGATGTTTAGTCTCATAATTATCATTCACTTCATTTATTACAAGCTCTTAATCTCCCATGACTTGTACCCTCTTTGCTCCCAGATCCTTCAAAGCATTCAATCCTAGCAATAAGGCTTCATACTATACCACATTATTGGTACATTCAAAGTTAACTTATATGACAGAGCCTTAAAATCCTTGATAGGGGAGATAATGTATACACCAGGACCAACACCATTTTTTTCCACAGATCCATCAAAATACATGGTCCAGAGGTCCTCTTCTTTATGTTTCTTTACCAAAGCTTCTTTTCTATTAGCACACTCTTCCTCCTTATTTTCAATGGGTACAAGAATTTCAGGATCACAGGGAAAACCATCATTAAAGAAAATGGAAGAGCCCAAGTCAGTATCAACAACATAGATAACATGATTATTTGTTTTGTCTTGGATGCTAACTACATAAGGTGATATTTTATCATTGTATAAAATTTTATTCCCACCAACCATACGAATTGTAACATAAGACATATCCATCTTCAAATGGCCTTTCAATTTAGAAGTCCAAGACCTTGACAACAATACACCAAATTTAGGAGGAATGTTTGCTACAACAAGATCCATTACCACAGTCTTAGATGGATTTTTTTTCAAATTTACCACCATATCCTTAATCAATCCAAGACACTTCACCTTCCTGGAATCAAAGGAATACAAATCTTTATATGAACTAGTAACTTCTTGTCCCAAAATTTCTACCACTCCCTTGGGAATTAAATTATGAGATGCACCAGAATCTATCATAGCATTGTGCACAATCATATCATGTATATTTAAACTTAGTTAAAATGGAGGAGCTTCATCATCATCCACATTTTCAATTTTTGACCCAAAGACAATGGTAGGAACATCATCAGCCACGTCTAAGATATCTGGTTTAATTTCTCCCTGACTCCTGACCATGTCTATTATTTTGTCTATGTATTCCCTATTTATTAGAAATTCATTGAAAGGAATGGAAATTTTCAATTTTGAGAGCTCTTTCTGCAAGTTAAAAGTGGAAACAACTTTCTCTACATCCACCAGTGTTGGTTGTTTCACTTCTTTTGTTTTGTCTATTTTATTTTCTGGCTCTTTATACAAAACGGGTTATTTTTTCTTTTCACTTCTCTTTTTTGTATTTTGTTGACTACTAGAGGGTTGATTTTGATTGAACATTCCTTTATTTACAATAACATCTCTATTTATCAATTTGATATTTCTTTGGACATCATCTATGCCATGCAAATATCCTCTTTGTTACTACTCTGACTCTTCCTCAAAATCATTATTGGCATCCTCCTGGGAAAACATACTATGTTCTTCCTCTATGAGGTATATTTTAGAATCCAAGTCACTAAAATGGTGAATATGATCCTCAATAGATTCAGCCTCATCTTCATCTGCAACATAGTTCTCAAGAAAAGGTGGCCTTATTTGCTGATCATCTGGATTTCTAGGATTCCTCATATCTCACTATCTAATTTGTGGAGGTGGGGGAGGATTGAGCCTTCTGAAGTTTGGGATTCTGAAATGAGCTTCATTATGTTCTCTGTTCCATGGTCTATTATCCACAATCATCCTATCCATCATCTTCTCCATTGTTTTCATCATCATTTCAAACTTTACATCATTCGAAGAAGCAATAGCAGAAGCAAAAGGCACATTTTCTTCTCTAGATTTCCTCATTTATACTTTCTGCTTTATTTTTCCACTTTCCCTTATATTTGCTTCCACTTCCATATCATCTTGAAACATAGTAGGAAGACTTACTAATTTTCTCTCTCTCAATAAGAATGCAAAATCACCATCAAAGGAATTAGCATAATGTATTTTTGCAGCGCCCACCAGGGGTTTAATATCAGTAGGAATAGAATTATATGCCCTCATAAATCAACTAAAAAACTCATGGACATATTCAAAACCTCCTTTCGTAAGATTATTATATTGAGAAAGCACCTGCAAAGGAATTTTCTTATCATCCCATCTTTCTAAGAATGAACTTTTGAAAGCTTTAGATGTGGCAATGGACCTAGCAGGTAAATCTCTAAACCATTTCTTCGCCTCTCCTAAAAAAATTTGTGCAAACAACCTCATCAACCTCTTCCACATTAACAAAATATTCAAATCTATCAACATGTTGTCTTTCCATGAAATTTGCATCCTCGTCATATAAGGTAATTCTCTGGGCATAATTTTGAGGAAGGTCATGCAATACAACAGGTAAGGCCAGTGGAGAAAAATTAGCAGCCATTTGTCTAGGTGGATTTGGAACAAGAGGAGGATCTTGAAAGACTAGAGGGGTTTGAACATTTGGTGAGATATAAGGCTGAAATATTTTAAAAACAGGGTTTATTTCTTTAGTTTTCACAGAGTTTTGAAGATTGTGCCAAAGATAATCAAGAAAATACGATTCTAACCTACTGGGATTAATTCCAATTTCCTTCAAATCAGATTGATATTATGATTTCAACAAGGATATTTTTAAATTTGTTTCCTACCCAAAATAATAAATGCTATGAAATTCTTGAGAGGATGAAGCAACAAACTGAGAAATATCTATTTATTATTTTCCCTTATTCCTAAGCAATCTTTTTAGATTTTCCACACTCAATAATGTTTTAGTGTTAGGGTTACCTTGTGTATGTGACCTCCTAGGAGCCAGGATGCCTTTTGAAATCTTGCTCAAAATCAATGTGGAGTCGCTAGGGAAAATTATACAACCTTTTCAACTGCAAAATTCTTTGTTTGCCCACAAAAATTCTTTCTTATTGGAATCTTTGTCATCTCCCAGGGATGATTTGCACTTTCGGTCTTCAACGACAGTGCCAATTTGTTAGCACTCAGAATTGCACCCTAGGTTGTGGAGAGTAGATCCCAAGGTAATAGCAGAACAAATTTAAGAGAGGGAGTTGGATTCTTCCTTTATAGAGAGGGATATCTCACAAATTTTTTAGAGGGCCAGATATAAAATGAGATAAAATCTCAGATTGAATTGGTGGTTCAAACATGGAAAGCATATATTGGGCTATGGATTCAACAAATATCATGAATTACAGAACAGTTTGCAGGTGAAATTCTACAAAGCTAAGGTAGCACTCGGTTACAGTCAAATAGCAGTTTTTCTGGTATTAAAGAAGGAAAAAGAATAGTCCATCAACACAGAGAACCTAAAAGATGAATTCTGCATCAACTTTGGAAATAAATATTGGTGAATAACTGAAACAATAATCAGATAATAACAATATGAATTCTGAACTATTACACACTTATTCTAGATATGAAGAACACATAATGGCAAGTTTAACAGGAGAAACATGCACATAGGAAAGGAAATAACAGACTGTAACTATGAATTACACAAGAATCTTTGCAGCAACAAGCCAACATTTAGCTCTGCAATTTTCTTAATGATAAATCACAAAATGCATAACACAAAATTCTCATAGGTTCCAACCTTGTCTTCCTCTATTAAGGGTATATTTATAGTATCCTAGGCTCCCGACACCAACCTCAAAATAGATCCAAATTCAGTTACATGTAGGAATCAAAATCATAACAAAGTCCATAAGGTAACATACTTCCCATGATCACAAAAAAGATCAGGAGAGCACACTGGGATGCGTGTGGTGGATCAGTTTGGGAATATGACAGTAGGGACTTAGGCTCACTTGATCGAAAATGATGGTTAAGAACACCTACAATGGCCTGTAACATTTTTAATCCTCATTGCATCTTCCACCTGTTAAATTGTTCTCCAGTCGTAGATCTACACTTGGTTAGATCTTGACCATTCATTCTTGCCCCATTGTGCTCCATGTAGTGAATTTTGTGGCTCCAATTTTCGAGTGCGATATCCAATAGGGAGAGGACATGTCATTTAAGCACGTTTACCATTGCGCAGGTGCTCCCCGACTTTGAGTATGCAAGTTCACCTAGCGAAATAATTATGGACCCTCGATCTTTACCTACTTAGATCCTGACCATTCAATGGCAGGGATATACACGATTTTGTAGATGGAGAAACTTAATTACCTTTTGTTTGTTTCCACTACAAAATACACACATGCCATTGATCTAAAACACCATTCAATCTTAGTCATTGAAACTTGATGGATATACCATATTTTGCACTTGTCCATAATTCAATTCTCCTCGCATGTTTTCTCAGCGAAATATTCCTCCTCCGTCAATTTACATTACTTCTTCATTTGATGGATGAACCTGCATGTTATTTAACCCATGTTCCACCAATGCTAAGTTTCTTTAAATTGTGCACCTTACCTTAGATAAATATTTATACATCATCGATCTTCTTCCATCTATCTATCTTACAATTGATCTTCCTGACCTTTGAGCAATTCTGCTAATATGAAAAGCTATTTTCTACGTGCAAGTGAAATGAATTTTCATCGTTGATCTCTGCAAGATTCATTCTGGTTCGTCGATCTGGGTTCAAAATCGTAGGAAGCAGATTACGAAAAACAGGCTTGTAGCTTTCTCAAGGCTCAAATTTATATCTTTATGCTCTCGCCTTATCCTTTCCACCTTTTATTTCCACACTGTTGATCTTGTGCATGATCTCCCTAAACAGTAGATCTTGCGGATCGCAGAAAGTGGTATTTCGAATTTTCATGACCAAATTCTTAAGTTTCACACTTTTCGATCTCTGTCCCTCTGCTCTCTTCCAGATCATTGATATTTGGAAGAAGCGCTTTGTACCATCGATTTGGCGGATCGTGGAATCCATAACTTCAACCTTTCACGATCAAATTCTTACATTTTTTGCTTTCCAATCTCTGCTCTTTGTTATTTTTTGAGCCATTGATCTTTGGAAAAAACGTTCTTAGTCATAGATATTGGACTGTGGAGAATGAAAGTAGATATTCCACCTCTAATAACCAAATGCTTTTCCTTTTCTGCTTCGGCCTCTTTGCTTCTTTCCGAGCCGTTGATATGTGTGGAAGTTCTCCTTAGCTACGGAAATCAGAAAATGGGATGCTAACTTTCAAATCCAAACCTCTTTCCTTTTTTGCTTCCTCCTTTCTAAAGGACCATTGATCTTGGGCAGAAATGTTGTGGGTCGCCGGATCCAGGACTACATGGGGAGGAATTCAGGTTTCATCATTTTTTTACACCGAAACTTGTCTTTTTCTCCTTTTCGTTCTTGATTTTTCCTTGGAGGAAATGATTTTGGGCCTTGGATTTCCTATGCTGCGCATATAGGCCGTCCATTTCTTGTTATCATTCAAATAAGGGTGGATTTCTTCATTTGCATGCATTTCCAAGGTTGAAAAACAAAATTTCTTAAGTATTTGGCATTTTGAGTCTAGAAATGTCTCTCCAAACATCTGCAGACCCTCATCAACATTCTTTAAGGTCCTATGATATGAAAATTTACACACCTTATTCATCCTTTTATTGGTCCAATCCCTTACCAATTCCTTAGTCCGAAAATGGTGATAACACGAGGATTAAGAATCTTTTTAGGTTTATGATTATGATGTACTGATGTTGTTATTCAAAGTGAATTTGTTTATATGTGATCCAGGAGGATCCAAGAAGCAAATTTTTTTGAAGTCCTCCAATATCAACAAAAATAGCACCAAATTGAATGGCTCATCGAGACGATTCCAATGGCATTTGTTTCACCTCAAACAGACTCCGTATGAGAAAGTTATCGCGTTCTGTTGTATTGATGAAACAGGCAAATTTGGCTAAATGGGGGTGCCACGTGGCACCATTGGTAGGGTGACACATGGCATCCATACAGTACGGTCGGATGACGTGGTAGTTGTATGGACAGATAGGTGGCAGTACGGTCCAATCAAGATGCGACGCATGTCATGTACGGACGATGAGGTGGCAATCCAGTCAGCAGTACGGACCAATCCGAATGCGACACGTGTTAGTACGGAGGTGACTGCGCAACTTAGTTGGCAGTACGGTAGATGAGTTGGCAGCTGATTGGGAGTTGAGGTGGACCAATCCGAAACTACCACATGGCAGCACCGGATTGGCCAATATTGATTGAAGTTCACCAAAATGTTGTTGCTCTGCCAGTTTCGAACTCCTGACCTCCCATACCCTGTCTCCGTGCCTTTACCAACTGCGCTGGCAGTGTTGTTTGTATAATGTATGGAAATAATATTATTTAAAGTGGCATTTTGAGCCCCAAAGGGGTCGGGGCTTAGCCCCGACCCTGGTTCTTCCTCCAATGTGACCGGGAGCTCCGACCAGCATAGGAGCCCGCGCTCTATTTCAGCACATGTCGAATTACAAACTATAGAAAATGGGTTATAAGTGGGTCTAAAAACAAGTTACGTTATAACAAATTTGTTTAAAAAAAAAACATATTGTGGGTTCAATGAACCATGTGGTTTTGGGGGAAAATAATTTTATTGTAATATTCTAAAAATATAAAATGTGGTTGGCATAGTTGTAACTATGTCAACTACATAATTTAAGAAGAGCCTAACCAAGTGTGGGGAGTTGGAACCATATGCCTTCTTGGGTAGAATTTGTTGTAACTAAAGAGAACATGAGGAAAATGTGAAGAGGGGCAAGTCATGGCTATATAAGCCCCCTTAGTTGTCATTTGCCACTCATGCTTTGGAGTGGAGACTTTGTAGCTAAAGGAGAGAAGGGAGATTGCATAGCTCTGCAGGAGGAAGGTACAAGTGTTTATACTCGTTTTACACCGTATTTAGGCTTCGGAGTTGTTGGAAGTAGTCTTGTTGTGTTTTGGGCAGCGGTTCTCTTCCTGACCATTGTCGCCAAGGTATCATTGTATCATTTCCATGTATTTTGCCTTCATGCTGAGATTATAGATCGGCCCTCCTATTGAGAAGCAGGCCTGGAGATGTAGTCCATCCTGGACGAACTCTATTATCAACTTGTTGTCTTTATGTGTGTATTGTCTATGTTGTTTGGTTCTCTTCTTATGGATTTGTGAGCTTCATTCATGCTCTTTATGCAATTCATGTTAACTTCATAGAGTAGCAAAGATCTTGTTTTTAGATCATGTGGTATCAGAGTAGGTTTATGTGACATTGGATTGTGAGTGTGGATGCTCATGAGGGCTAAACTGCAAGCTGGTGAGGGTACATTAGAGCCTTACAATTCCAAGATCGGACGTGCACACCGAAGGAGGAAGATGGATGCTAATGATGCCCGCATCGAGATGGAGGAAAACTTTCACAAGGTATTCTACATGATGGCCGACAAGGTAGACAAGTTGTTTGCAGACTATGAAGAATGCATGGCAAAATAAAGAAAAGGAAATGAAGTAAAGAAGGAAGACAAAGAAGTGAAGGACAAACGCAATGCTTCAGTTAACCAAGGAGGAGGTGACGAAGAGCCTCCTGAGCCTCCCTCTTCACCTTCAGCTTCAAGCATAAGTTCAAGTGCTTCTTCCTCATCTCATTCTCAGCATTCCAAGGTTCCTCAGAAAGAGCCTCAAAATAAGCCCTTATTGAATCTCGATGTGAAGTTTGATTTGCCCATGTTCAATGGGGAAGCGAATGCAGAGAAGTTGAACAATTGGATAAGGAAAATTGAGGTCTATTGCCGAGTCCAGCAGATCAAAGAAGAAGATGTGAAGATTCAGTTGGCTTCACTTTAGCTGACAGGCACCACACTTGTATGGTGGGAAAGAAAGCTTCAGCAAGGTAGCAAACAAATGGGTAATCTTCTCTCACCATGGTCTGCTTTCATTTCTGCTTTATGTAAGCAATTTTATCCGTTGGGTTATGTTCAAAAGGCTATGATGGATTGGCAAAGTTTTAGACAAGGAAAGGGCCAGAGTGTTCAGAATTTTATTGAAGAATTTAGAAAGAAAGCTTTAGAGTTGAATATTTCTTTAGATTCTCCTGACACTCTTTTGAAGTACATTGGTGCTCTTCATCATTATCTACGCCATACTTTGTTGTTGTTGAATCCTCCTAGTGTGGATGAAACAAGTGTTCAGGCTACTCATCTTGAGAGCAGGGGGAAGCATTTGCAAGAAGACCGTCCGAAGAAGCCTTTCAAGCCCAACAACAACCACAAGTCCAAAAAGAAAGACAAGAGCAAGAAGACAGCTACTGCCAAGAAGGAAGGAGGAAAGCTCCATTGCAACATTGCGACACTGATGGGCATGATGAAGAAAGTTGTTGGAAGTTGCATCCTGAACAGAGGCCAAAGCATTATGGAGGCAAAAAGAAGAAAAAGACCATTGCAACAGTGCAACGAGATTTGGGTTCCGACTCAGGTGATGAAACCAGGATTATCGCTGTGGGAATGCAAGGTAACAAAACTCCTCATACTGGTTCAAGTTCTACTCATGTTTCTAAAGAAAATGATAAAAGAGGAAGTGAGTTTTTTCACATCAGAGTTGTGTCTAAGCATACAAAGATTGAAACATTATTTGATCTAGGTTCTCAAGTAAATTTGATCTCAGAATCAGTTGTTCAGAAGTTGGGCATACAGACTAAACCTCACACCAAGCCTTATCCTCTTGGATGGGTATGTGATAATGCTAAGCTACAGGTGACTAAGAAATGCAGGTTAAGGTTTGCTATTGCTTCAAAGTTGATCAATGAGTTGGACTTAGATGTTGTTCCTCTTGACATATGCGGTATCATATTGGGAAGCCCATACTTGTATGATCGAAAAGCAGTATTCTTCTGTCATGAGAACAAGTAGCATCTCACCAAAAATGGGGTGGAGTACATTGTGAGAGCTCACAGTATGAAGGCTAACACCACTCTTGTTAGTGCAGGATAGATGAAGAGACTCATCAACACTAATAAGAGATACATGCTCATGGTTGTGAGAGAAAAAGATGCTGAAGCATCCGATGCTTTCAAAGGTTGTGATCCTTCTCATAAAAAGGCTATGATTGATATTGTGGCTAACCATGATGAAATATTTCAGGAACCTACAGGTTTGCCTCCCAAAAGGGAGATTCAACATGAGATCCATCTCTAGTAGGATGCCCCTCTTCCTAATGTGGGCATGTATAGGTTGTCCGCAGTTGAAATGGCAGAGATTAAGAAGCAGGTTCAAGACTTGTTGGACCACGAAGTGATCAGACCCAGCTCCTCTCCATGTGTTTCACCGATTGTGTTGGTGATGAAGAAAGATGGCACATGGAGGATGTGCGTTGACTATCGGGCTCTCAACAAGATCACGATTAAGAATCGATACCCACTTCCTCAAATAGATGACTTGCTCGACCAGTTGAAAGATGCTATGTTCTTTACCAAGTTGGATTTGCGCAGTGGCTACCACCAAATCATAATTGCATAAAGTGATGTGTGGAAGACGACCTTCAAGACCAAGCAAGGTCTATTTGAGTGGTTGGTGATGCCCTTTGGGCTTTGCAATGCACCTGCAACCTTCATGCGGGTAATGAATGATGTTTTCCGGCCATTCTTAGATGATTTTGTCATTATATACTTAGATGATATCTTTGTCTTTAGCAAAACTTGGGAAGCACATGTGGGGCATGTAAAGCAAGTATTAGATACTTTGAAAAAGGAGAAATTGTATGTAAAATTGTCAAATTGTGAATTTGGAAAAACTTCATTAGTTTACTTGGGTCATATTGTAGGAGGTGGAAATTTAAAAATTGATCCTTCAAAAGTTGATGTAATTGTCAATTGGTCTAAGCCTACTAACACTACTGAAGTGAGAAGATTTTTAGGAGCTGTTCAATATTGGAGGAGGTTCATTCAGAACTTCTCATACAGAGCATCTCCTTTGCATGTCTTAACAAGTGTGAAGAAATCCTTCCAGTGGGGAGGTAAGTAGCAGAAATCCTTCGACACATTAAAGGGAAAGATCAGCACCGCCCCAGTCCTAGCCTTGCCCGATTTGCAGTAGCCATTTGAGATAGAGACAGATGCCAGTGGATATGCCATGGGGGCAGTATTGATGCAGCACCGCAAGCCTATTTGCTACCATTCAGAGACTTTTACTCAAGCAGTGATCAACTACCCCACCTATGACAAAGAGTTGTATGCTTTGGTTCAGAGTGTCAAGAAGTGGAAACACTACTTGATGGGTAAGGAGATGATCATCCATACCGATCATCAACCCTTGCAGTATCTCTAGTCCCAGACTAAGCTCCAGCAAGCTCGTCATTTCAGGTGGATGGGATTCATTCAACAATTCCATCTAGTGATCAAGTACAAGAAGGGTACTAGTAACAAAGTGGCAGATATGCTCTCTAGACCTCCTATTGTTGCATCTATTGTTTTGAAAAATGCTTCTTTGTCCCATGAAACTTATATTGAGCAGTATGCTACCGATGATGATTTCAAGGAGATTTATGAGAAGCTAACCAATGGCACACAGGTGGAATACTACTATTTGCAGGGAAATTTGCTCTATCATTTGGGCAAGCTATGTGTTACTATCAGTGAAAGAGTCCATGTAATACAAGAAGCTCATACTTCTCTTGTATCAAGGCATTTTGGGGTAGGTAAGAGTTTGGATCATTTGCAAAGACTCATGTATTGGCCTCGCATGAAATACATCATAACAAAATATGTAAAGGGGTGTGTGATGTGCTCTACTTTAAAGCCCACTAATAGAAAATTGGGGCTGTACTCACCACTTCCTGTTCCTTCCCATCCTTGGGAAAGAATTTCCATGGATTTTGTGGGGGGTTTGCCTATGTCTAGGAGGGGTCATGACTACTTGTATGTGGTAGTGGATAGGTTTAGCAAGATGTGTATTCTTATGCCATGTAAAAGTAGGTCACTGCAGAGAAGGCTGCTTCTCTCTTCTTTCAGCATGTATGGGTTCACTTTGGACTTCCTACGTCCATTATCTCGGATCGGGACTCCCGATTCCTTGGAGAGTTTTGGACAAAGTTATGGTGTATGATGGACACCAAGCTGAAGAGGAGCACCATTTTCCATCCACAGACTAACGGACAGATAGAGGTAGTCAATAGGACAGTTGTCCATTTGCTTCGAGGCTATTACAACAAGCATCCTAAGTTATGGGATGAACAGATCCAGTATGTGCAGCATGCCTACAACAGGGCTATGCATTCTTCCACTCATAGCTTGCCATTTGAGACATGCTTTGGGTACTTGCCAAATACTCCATTGGACTTGAATTATGGGAGAGAGGTTGATTCAAGAGCTTCCAAGGATGAAGACAAAGCCTGCAGGTTCATTCAGAGAGTTCAACAGGTACATCAAGCAGTGCAAATGTAGTTGGAGAAGAGTCAAGCCCATTACAAGGCTCACCATGACAAGCATAGAGTTGATCATCAGTTTCAGGTGGGAGATCAAGTGTGGCTTCACACTAGCAAGGAGGGGATGAACGGAGAAGGCAAGAAGCTCAATCCCATTAGATATGGTCCCTTCACCATCTTGGAGAAGATTGGGATGAATGCCTTTCACTTAGAGCTACCGCCATACATGCAGATCTAATCAATGGTGAATGTGGAGAACTTGAAACTCTATGAGCCTCCCATGATCATGGATAAAAGGGAGAATGTCTCATTGCCATCATTTGATGAATTTGCTCCTGAGTACATGGATGAGCTAAAGGAAGATGTCATCTTGGATAGAAGGACAAGGACTTCTCATAGAGGTGATGTTGATTATATTCAAGTGGGAATCAGAGGCACTCATCGAAGCAAAGCCAAGTGGATCAAGAAAGAGAAAGTGAGGGAGAAATTCCCTCACCTATCTGTTGATTAGTAAAGGCTTTTGGAGGCCAAAAGCTTCTCATTGGGGAGGAATGATCCAAGAGGATCCAAGAAGGAAATTTTTTTGAATTCCTCCAATCTCAGCGAAACCAGCACTAGATCGAAGGGCTCGTTGAGATGATTCCAACGATGTTTGTTTCACCTCAAACGGACTCCGTATGAGAAAGTTATCGCGTTCTGTTGTATTGATGAAACAGGCAAATTTGGCAAAATGGGGGTGCCACGTGGCACCACTGGCAGGGTGACACGTGGAATATGTACAGTATGTTCGGATGACATGGAAGTTGTATGGATAGACAGGTGGCAGTACGGTCCAATCAGGATGCGACACATGTGATGTACGGACGATGAGGTGGCAATCCAATCAGCAGTACAGACCAATCCGAATACGACACGTGTTAGTACGGAGGTGACTATGCAACTTAGTTGGCAGTACAACAAATGAGTTGGTAGCTGACTGGGTGTTGAGGTGGACCAATCTAGAACTGCCAGGTAGTAGCACCGGATTGGCCAATATTGATTGAAGTTCACCAAAATGTTGCTGCTCTGCCGGTTTCGAACTCTTGACCTCCCATACCCTATCTTCGCGACTTTACCAACTACGTTGGCAGTGTTGGTTGTATAATGTATGGAAATAATATTATTTAAAGTGGCATTTTGAGCCCCAAAGGGGCCGGGGCTTAGCCCCGACCCTGGTTCTTCCTCCAACGTGACCGGGAGCTCCGACCAGCACAGGAGCCCGCGCTCTATTTCAGCACATGTCGAATTACAAACTATAGAAAATGGGTTATAAGTGGGTCTAAAAACAAGTTACGTTATAACAAATTTGTTTTAACAAAAAACCATATTGTGGGTTCAATGAACCATGTGGTTTTGGGGGAAAAGAATTTTATTGTAATATTCTAAAAAAATAGAATGTGGTTGGCATAGTTGTAACTATGTCAACTACATAATTTAAGAAGATCCTAACCAAGTGTGGGGAGTTGGAACCATATGCCATCTTGGGAAAAATTTGTTGTAACCAAAGAGAACATGATGAAAATGTGAAGAGGGGCAAGTCATGGCTATATAAGCCCCCTTAGTTGCCATTTGCCACTCATGCTTTGGAGTGGAGACTTTGTAGCTAAAGGAGAGAAGGGAGATTGCGTAGCTCTGCAGGAAGAAGGTACGAGTGTTTATACTCATTTTACACCGTCTTCAGGCTTCGGAGTTGCTGGAAGCAGTCTTGTTGTGTTTTGGGCAGCAGTTCTCTTCCTGACCATTGTCGCCAAGGTATCATTGTATCATTGCCATGTATTTTTCCTTCATGCTGAGATTATAGATTGGCCCTCCTATTGAGAAGCAGGCCTGGAGACATAGTCCATCCTGGATGAACTTCGTTATCAACTTGTTGTCTTTATGTGTGTATTGTCTATGCTGTTTGGTTCTTTTCTTATGGATTTGTGAGCTTCATTCATGCTCTTTATGCAATTCATGTTAACGTCATAGAGTAGCAAAGATCTTGTTTTCGGATCAATATGAATAAATCTAATGTCTTCCTTTGATAATTATTTGGAATAATGAGATATTAAATATCAAAATAAAGTGTGACAAATGACTAATTAGATAAATTGTGAGTTTCTCATTCAAAGACCAAGTATTTGATCCAAGGTCCATGCTTGTTCTCCATTTCCATGCTCCTCATCACTGGTTAGCCATGAAAGTGTGAGAAAGTACCACTGATACTTCTCCTCCTTAATAAATTTTGAAAAATGTGATGAAGCAACAACCTAATTAGAATAGGATGAGAAAACAATAATGTTCACAATCCTTCTCCCAAAGGTATAAGGGAGTGCTTATGATATTCATTCGAAGGGAACATATATGGGAAAGGGATGCTACTCCTTAACGCTTCCACCCAAATATTACTAAATTGAGAGAAAGTGCGAGTTTCCAATCCTTGTTATCCACCTCCATGCTCCCCATCATTGGATATCAATAAAAGTGTGAGAAATGGACAGTGCTCCATCTCCTCCTCAATAAAATTTCAAAAGTGTGATAAATGACTAATTAGATAATTTTTTTATATGATTATCTATGATGTGTTCCTCTGAGAATTATTTGGCATAATGAGATATTAAATTTTGAAAGAAAGTGTGACAAATGACTAATTATAGAAATTGTGAGTTCCTAACTCGAAGTCCAAGGGTTTGATCCCATTCCAATGCTTCTTCTCCACTTCCTTTCTCCTCATCACTCGCTAACCATGAAAGTGTGATAAAGTGCCACTAATCCTCCTTTGTAATCAATTTTTTAAAGTGTGATCAAGCACCATCCTAACTAGAATAGGATGATACAGGATGTTAAGTCAGTGATTTGTTTCTTCAAATTTTGTTGATTTGCATTTTTATTTCAAGTTATTCATTTGCTTTAATTTGATTTTTGCCTCTTTTAGGAAATTTTTAGTTTTTATATGAAATTTTGAACTTTTGAAATTCTCAAGTTTTAAACCTTAGGTTTTTATTTTGTTAAAGGGTTTTCAAAAGTCATCATATCAAATAATGAATTCATAAATCATATTCTAAGCATAGTCATGCATAGTCATTACTCAAACAGCTTTTAAACTTCATGCAAAATGACAAAAAAACTGTAAAAAAGCGCCAAAACAGAGTTAAACTTATTCTTGTAGCGCTGGAGCCCGAAATTAACAAAGGCGCGCTACAAGAATATTGCGACTCCATTTTCTCCGATTTTTTAATCAGATTTCCGCATAATTTCGATTATGGAGTGACTGATCACGTGTTTTGAGGGTGTTTGCTACGTGTGAACTCAGGAATTGTCATGAGAACAGGTGGTTTCAGATCGTGAGGCAAATCATGGTCATCATTACTCCAAATGCAGTTCAGCTTGTCAGGTAGCAGCGTAGATTTGGCTTAATGTGAAGTGAGTGGTTACTTATATGCACAGTCGAAGACGGAAGACATAGTGGAGCAACCATAACCGCTGAAAAACCGGACATTGCCGTTGTAGAACAGAGGAGAGGTTTTTATGGCTTCACAGGAAATTAGGGCTTCCTGATTTCGCTGCCTGTAGTCAAATTGAACGTTGAAGGACACTTGTACATCCAAGTTGTTGTTATTGGAGAAGCTCTAAGGAAAGAAACACAACCAGCGAAATGGGAAAAGGCCTTAAGCGACCTCCAAACATATGTCACATGTGCCCCTGTTCTAGTACCATATTTGAATGAAAAAGAGGCAGTTCAAGCTCATCAAGCTAGTAAATCAGTTACTGAATTAGAAGCAAGCAGTGTGAGTTTCAGATGTCTTGCAGGCCCAGAGATAGTCATGTACTTGATTTCAGAGGGATCGGAAAATCTTATTGCTGCTGTTGCAAGGTCAATGTCCAATTTCTTTTGTTTAGATGATTTCATGCAATACATGGAGATCCTGGAAAGTGTGGACATAATTGATAAGCTTACAAAACTGCTAGAAACATGTGATGATCCAGTGGTTCAGACTGATGTTGCTATGGTATTGTCAAGACTTGCTGAATGTGGAAATGAGGATACGACAAATGAGGTACTCATGAAAATTTCAATGAACAAGCTGGTGGATCTGTTAGATCCAGACATTGAGGAGTTACATGATAGCTTATTGAAAACATTAATGATCTTGGCCAAGTCTGGAAAAGAAAAGGCTGTAGAGAAACTGTTCATTGCTGGTATTGAGAGAAAGTCGATAGGATTACTTGAAAACGGGTCAGAGGTTGCTCAACATCGCGCTGTCATTACCTTGAAGTCATTTTATGAACTTGGAGGTTCCGATTTAGTGCATGGATTTTTAAGGTTAGGATTCATGGAGAATTTACCATGGCATGCTCAGCTCAGCTTAGAGAAATTCACAAATTCAGAAAGGGCAATACCATCTTTACCCAAGAGACAAACAGTGGAAAAGCTTGTTAGCAATATTCTGGACAAAAACAACATCAATGCAATGGAGGCAATGCTTGTCCCTATCGTTGAAAAGGCAGATGTACATGAGATTAGAGAGATGATTTTTCAAACTGCCCTTGTAGAGAACTTAGCAAAACAACTGCAACATATATCATCTTACAATAATAGAATAAAATCTGAAGCTATATTTGTGCTTATGAAATTGGGTTCTTTCGGAGGTGAGCCATGTATCAGGAAAATACTCAAGTTCAATATTGTTCAGAACTTGATTTCTTTGATGTCTTGCAAGTCATCATAATTGTAAGATACAGCTTACACAGCACTTCATCAGCTGATACTTGGAGAGAGAGAAAAATGCTTTTCAACAGGGTATTTGGCACAGAATTCAGAGAACAACTTCTTTACAAGATGGACCCATAACAAAATATAACGAGGAACAGAATGTTGGAATTAAACTTCAAGATGAGTCTATGCAAATGTTGAAGTTCGATGTTGTTCTTAAAAACTACCAACACTCAATGAGTTAATTGCAAAGAACACCAAAAAATGTTGTCAATTGAACTCCAAGCTAGGAATGAGAGGCTGAAGGATGCTGATAGATGAATAAATCTTTTAGAGGAAGAGATTAGTCATTTACAAGAAGATAATGCCAATATTAAGGAGAAATCATCATCCACAGTTGATTCTATTAATAATTTAGAAAAGGAAGTCTATACACTGAAAAAAGACAAAAACAGTTTGTTAAATGAGGTCACATTTCGAGTGGACCAGAGGGATGCATTACAACAAGAACTTTATTGCTTGTAAGAAGACAAAAATGACCTTGACAGAAGATTTCAGACAATGCTCAAGCAAATTCAGTCCTTGGGGTTAGATGTGGAGAGCATTCAGTTAGTCTATATTAAATTGTAGGATATTAGCCAGAAATTGAGGGAATACAGGAAAATAGGTGAGCATGATGATGTGAATGTTCCTCAAGTTCTCCAGAAAATGGAAGAGTTCATAAAGAAAAATGAAACCCTTGAAAATTCAGTGGCATCTCATCACTTAGAATTAGATAGGCTTGAATTTGAAATAAAACTCCTTCAACAAAGTGTTCAGAGCTTACAAAAAAGAGAAGGCTGACCTAAAGGCTGAATCTAAGCAGCACAATGATCGAGTCAAAGAGTTGTAAGTGGAATTGGAAAGTATCCATAATGTTTATGCCCAATTACAAGGAGACAACCAGCAGCTTAAGGACGAATTGGCAGAGTAGCTGAACTACCCACAGTGCAATAGTATGTTCAAGTTAAAAGAGGTGATTTGCTTGTAATAACAAGAGAGCCATGCTTGGGACCATCCACAATATCAAAAAAATGATCTCTTAGGACCTGAAAAGATTTGGTTGGTGTTTCTTTTGTTAATGCTGCCAATGATGTTAGTATCCTTCAGCAACAGCAAGTAAAAGAAACTGAAGTGCCTTATGTTGAAGATCAGCAATTGGAAGAAGAAGCTACACCTACAGAAACAATTGATTAGGAAAAACCTACTGTTCATGGTATATCTTCAGAATTATTGTCAAAGCTTGCAGTCCCTTCAGAGTGAGCTAGCAGATGCAGAAAACAAAGTCTCAACACTTATGAGGAGGCAGTAGAAACAGAATTCTGCTCTATTTTTCCTGTTTTGAGTGATTGAAGTCAAATGCAGACCACGAGTTGATGGAGAGGAATTTTTGAAAACCAAAAGAGGTTTTTGTTCATAAGATACCCATATACAAAAATTCTCTCAGTTTTGCAACAGCTGTCAGATTTGGAAAGATTCAGTTTAATCTTTGCAGCCTATTTTTCAGTGTTTTTAAATATCTAATATTTTCCTGTTTAAGTGTTCATCTTTCGGGGAATATTCTGATCAATTGGAGATTAATTTTTAAAAACCAAGAAATTTTTTTGTCCATCACGGACCCATTTACAAAAACCTCTCTCATTTTTTACACAGGTGTCACGAATTGAGAGATATGGAAGCTTATTTGACACCTATTTTCCAGAAATTCGCCATATTTGCCAGGAATCCGATTTGTTATTTTTAGTCAATTAGTTGAATTAGTTAGTTAATGTAACTACTGGGTAGTTTCAATTTCAACCTAATGAAGGGGAGATAGAACTACTTCTTTTTAATTATAAAAGAGGGACAAAGGGACAGAAGAAGGGTTCGATTTTTGGGATAGCTTCAGGAGGTTTGCAGACTTGTTCATGAGTTCAGACTTGTTCATGAGTTAAGTATAAAACTCTTCTATGCATTTGATGATGAAATTATGAGATATATGACACTTTTACCCTTCAGTTTCTGTGTTGGCTTCATTGTTCATCTTGTTTAGTTGCTTAAAGGATATATTCATTTCTGGTTTATGTTTATATGCTAGTGATGCTTGTCTTTTATGGATGAGCTTCAGTACTGTTTCTGTTGGATCTTGTTGAATATATTATGCATCTTTATCTTCTTGTGTTTATGATTTAGTTATTACTTTGCTCATGAGCGTATTCCATGTCCTTCCCCAAAGTTTACAACCACTAAAACTTTCCAGAAAACCTAAAACCTACTTTGTTTTATCAAGTTTTATTTGAGATTGTGTTGGCTTGTTTCTCTGGCCTTGGAAACAATTTCTGGCACAAACATATTTGGCGCCATTTCCGGGGACGAAGTTGAAGACATATCTTCCCTGGGATACTCATCTATTTTACTGGTTTAAGAGGTGGACTTGAACCAGCACTTTTGAAGGCTAATTTTTCACCAAATTTTGACACAGTGGCTACTAGAGGAGTTGGAAGAATTAGAAGGTTTCAGTCATCCCCAGCTTTATGCAGCCCTCAAATTGTCTTCCACGGTTTAGAGAAAGCAAAGAGGATAATCCATTAGATCACCTCATCAAATTTCATCAATGTATGGTCCAGTTAAATATCCAGCATGAAGATGTGCTCATGAAGATGTTTATGTATTCACTTGACCAAGATGCACGAGATTGGTATTTTTCTCTTCCCGCTGCTAGCATTTCTTCACTTAAAGAATTCCACACATGCTTTCAAAAGCGTTGTAAGTATCTGTACTCAGCTAAACTCTTTTTAAAATATTGTTGTGAGCAGGCTGATGTTTATAACACAATTTTTTATTTAAAAAATCATGATGATGAGTGCAATCAAGGGTTCAAAACATGTCATGAAGAAGTTGAAGTTTCAGAATTTGTTGAAGATGAAAAGGTAACATTTTCAGATACTACAGTAAAGGAAGAATGCCATGATCATTATGATAATCAAGTTGTTGTTTTAGGTCAGTTTGAGGATTATTCAGGTGATGAGATCAATAGAGATAGTTTGGAACATTCTCATAATGATTTCAACAGCCTTAATAACTGGTTGAATGCTAATCCTTTTGAAGATCAATCTCTAGTTCAACAAATTGTTGAAAATCATTATTGTGTTAAAGATCAGCTTTGTATTGAAGGAAAAGATGAACCTTTAGGAAAAGATGAAATTTCTCAGAATACTCCTTGTTATGATGAAGAGATTAGGGTTCCAAGACAAGAATTATGTGATGAATTAGATTCTATTCCTTTTGGTTTTGATACTAAATTTGATGAAGGCCAAGCTGTTCAAAAATTTTCAGAAGTTGTTTATATTCATGGTTATGATAAATCTGTTGTTCAAAATCATTATGAAGATGGTCTAATTTTTAATAGATATGATGATGAAATTGAAAAGAAAGACCCAGAAATATGTGAGGTGTGTGATAGGTCAAAATCTGATCAGCAGATTCAAGAATGCATTTAGTCTATTATTCTTGAACAGCAAAAGCCAATGCTTGATAGTCATTTATTTGAAGACAGTGTGGAAAAGGAGGTTCAAAGTGTTGACATTATTGGTGATACTATTCAAAAATTTACAGAGCAAATTCAGGTTGATCCTGATGTCTTTTATCGCTCATGCCTGGTTGATATTCATGGAACAAAATATTCTTATGGACAGCCTGTCTTTTTCATAGAGCAGAAAGAGGTAACTTATGGAAATTTTTATGATCCAGTAGCAGATTATTTAGAGTCAATACTAGGTTATAAATCTGTTATTTCAAAGACATTATTTGATGAAAGTGGGTATAAGTTGTTAAATCTCTTCTCTACATGTTTTCCAATATTTCTGATTATATATATATTTGGAGTTGGAAACAAGTTTTGGTGGGTTGATCAAATTTTTTCTTGGTTACATTGGAAATGGGATTTCGATTGGATTCAGTAGATGGAAGGTTCCTCAGAGGAAAAGAGTTGATTTTCATTGTATATAGCAGTGTGTGAAGGATTGAATAAAGACTCCATAGCCCAATGGATGTTTTACAGAAAAGCAGGAAGTTTTGGTGACAGAAGGCACTGGTCTACAGGTTCTTGAAGCCTCGCAGGGAGGTCTTCATCCCGCAACTAGAGCCAGATGTTAAGTCCGTGATTTGTTTCTTCAAATTTTGTTGATTTGCATTTTTATTTCAATTTATTCATTTGCTTTAATTTGATTTTTGCCTCTTTTAGGAAATTTTTAGTTTTTATATGAAATTTTGAACTTTTGAAATTCTCAAGTTTTAAACCTTAGGTTTTTATTCTGTTAAAGGGTTTTCAAAAGTCATCATATCAAATAATGGATTCATAAATCATATTCTAAGCATAGTCATGCATAGTCATTACTCAAACAGCTTTTAAACTTCATGCAAAAAGACAAAAAAGCTGTAAAAAAGCGCCAAAACAGAGTTAAACTTATTCTTGTAGTGCTGGAGCCCGAAATTAACAAAGGCGCACTACAGGAATATCGCGACTCCATTTTCTCTGATTTTTTAATCAGATTTTCACATAATTTCGATTATGGAGTGACTGATCATGTGTTTTGAGGGTGTTTGCTATGTGTGAACTCAGGAATTGTCATGAGAACAGGTGGTTTTAGATCGTGAGGCAAATCGTGGTCATCATTACTCCGAATGCAGTTCAGCTTGTCAGGTAGCAGCGTAGATTTGGCTTAATGTGAAGTGAGTGGTTACTTATATGCACAGTCGAAGACGGAAGACATCGTGGAGAAACCATAACCGCTGAAAAACTGGACATTGCCGTTGTAGAACAGAGGAGAGGTTTTTATGGCTTCACAGGAAATTAGGGCTTCCTGATTTCCCTGCCTGTAGTCAAATTGAACGTTGAAGGACACTTGTACATCCAAGTTGTTGTTATTGGAGAAGCTCTAAGGAAAGAAACACGACCAGCGAAATGGGAAAAGGCCTTAAGCGACCTCCAAACATATGCCACATGTGCCCCTGTTCCAGTACCATATTTGAATGAAAAAGAGGCAGTTCAAGCTCATCAAGCTAGTAAATCAGTTACTAAATTAGAAGCAAGCAATGTGAGTTTCAGATGTCTTGCAGGCCCAGAGATAGTGTACTTGATTTCAGAGGGATCGAAAAATCTTATTGCTGCTGTTGCAAGGTCAATGTCCAATTTCTTTTGTTTAGATGATTTCATGCAATACATGGAGAGCCTGGAAAGTGTCGACATAATTGAGAAGCTTACAAAACTGCTAGAAACATGTGACGATCCAGTGGTTCAGACTGATGTTGCTATGGTATTGTCAAGACTTGCTGAATGTGGAAATGAGGATACGGAAAATGAGGTACTCATGAAAATTCCGATGAACAAGCTGGTGGATCTGTTAGATCCAGACATTGAGGAGTTACATGATAGCTTATTGAAAACATTAATGATCTTGGACAAGGCTGGAAAAGAAAAGGCTGTAGAGAAACTGTTCATTGCTAGTATTGAGAGAAAGTCAATAGGATTACTTGAAAATGGGTCAGAGGTTGCTCAACATCGCCCTGTCATTACTTTGAAGTCATTTTCTGAACTTGGAGGTTCCAATTTAGTGCATGGATTTCTAAGGTTAGGAATCATGGAGCATTTACCATGGCATGCTCAACTCAGCTTAGAGAAATTCACAAATTCAGAAAGGGCAATACCATCTTTACCCAAGAGACAAATAGTGGAAAAGCTTGTTAGCAATATTCTGGACAAAAACAACATCAATACAATGGAGGCAATGCTTGTCCCTATCATTGAAAAGGCAGATGTACACGAGATTAGAGAGATGATTTTGCAAACTGCCCTTGTAGAGAACTTAGCAAAACAGCTGCAGCATATATCATCTTACAATAATAGAATAAAATCTGAAGCTATATTTGTGCTTATGAAATTGGGTTCTTCCGGAGGTGAACCATGTATTAGGAAAATACTCAAGTTCAATATTGTTCAGAACTTGATTTCTTTGATGTCTTGCAAGTCATCATAATTGCAAGATACAGCTTACACAGCACTTCATCAGCTGATACTTGGAGAGAGAGAAAAATGCTTTTCAACAGGGTATTTGGCACAGAATTCAGAGAACAACTTCTTTACAAGATGGACCCATAACAAAATATAACGAGGAACAGAATGTTGGCATTAAACTTCAAGATGAGTCTATGCAAATGTTGAATTTCGATGTTGTTCTTAAAAACTACCAACAGTCAATGAGTTAATTGCAAAGAACACCAAAAAATGTTGTCAATTGAACTCCAAGCTAGGAATGAGAGGCTGAAGGATGCTGATAGATGAATAAATCTTTTAGAGGAAGAGATTAGTCATTTACAAGAATATAATGCCAATCTTAAGGAGAAATCATCATCCACAGTTGATTCTATTAAGAATTTAGAAAAGGAAGTCTATACACTGAAAAAAGACAAAAACAGTTTGTTAAATGAGGTCACATTTCGAGTGGACCAGAGGGATGCATTACAACAAGAACTTTATTGCTTGTAAGAAGACAAAAATGACCTTGACAGAATATTTTAGACAATGCTCAAGCAAATTCAATCCTTGGGGCTAGATGTGGAGAGCATTCAGTTAGTCTGTATTAAATTGTAGGATATTAGCCAGAAATTGAGAGAATATAGGCAAATAGGTGAGCATGATGATGTGAACGTTCCTCAAGTTCTCCAGAAAATGGAAGAGTTCATAAAGAAAAATGAAACCCTTGAAATTTCAGTGGCATCTAATCACTTAGAATTAGATAGGCTTGAATTTGAAATAAAGCTCCTTCAACAAAGTGTTCAGAGCTTACAAAAAAGAGAAGGCTGACCTAAAGGCTGAATCTAAGCAGCACAATGATCGAGTCAAAGAGTTGGAAGTGGAATTGGAAATTATCCACAATGTTTATGCCCAATTACAAGGAGACAACCAGCAGCTTAAGGATGAATTGGCAGAGTAGCTGAACTACCCATAGTGCAATAGTATGTTCAAGTTAAAAGAGGTGATTTGCTTGTAATAACAAGAGAGCCATGCTTGGCACCATCCACAATATCAAAAAAATGATCTCTTAGGACCTGGAAAGATTTGGTTGGTGTTTCTTTTGTTAATGTTGTCAATGATGTTAGTATCCTTCAGCAACAGCAAGTAAAAGAAACTGAAGTGCCTTATGTTGAAGATCAGCAATTGGAAGAAGAAGCTACACCTACAAAAACAATTGATCGGGAAAACCCTACTGTTCATGGTATATCTTCAGAATTATTGTCAAAGCTTGCAGTCCCTTCAGAGTGAGCTAGCAGATGCAGAAAACAAAGTCTCAGCACTTATGAGGAGGCAGTAGAAACAGAATTCTGCTCTATTTTTCCTGTTTTGAGTGATTGAAGTCAAATGCAGACCACGAGTTGATGGAGAGGAATGTTTGAAAACCAAAAGATAATTTTTTTCATAAGATACCCATGTACAAAAAAATCTCTCAGTTTTGCAAAATCTGTCAAGTTTTGAAAGATTCAGTTTAATCTTTGCAGCCTATTTTTCAAGGTTTTTAAATATCTAATATTTTCCTATTTTAGTGTTCATCTTACGGGGACGATTCTGATCAATTGAAGATGAAGTTTTAAAAACCAAGAGAGGTTTTTGTCCATAACGGACCCATTTACAAAAACCTCTCTCAGTTGTTACACAAGTGTCACTAATTGAGAGATATGGAAGCTTCTTTGACATCTATTTTCCAGAAATTTGCCATATTTGCCAAGAATCCGATTTGCTATTTTTAGTCAATTAGTTGAATTAGTTAGTTAATGTAACTACTGGGTAGTTTCAATTTCGACCTAATGAAGGGGAGATAGAACTACTTCTTTGTAATTATAAAAGAGGGACAAAGGGACAGAAGAAGGGTTCGATTTTTGGGATAACTTCAGGAGGTCTGCAGACTTGTTCATGAGTTAATTATAAAACTCTTGTATGCATTTGATGATGAAATTATGAGATATATGACATTTTTACCCTTCAGTTTCTGTGTTGGCTTCATTGTTCAGCTTGTTTAGTTCCTTAAAGGATATATTCATTTCTGGTTTATGTTTATATGCTAGTGATGCTTGTCTTTTATGAATGAACTTCAGTACTGTTTCTGTTGGATCTTGTTGAATATATTATGCATCTTTATCTTCTTATGTTTATGATTTCGTTATTACTTTTCTCATGAGTGTATTCCCTATCCTTCCCCAAATTTTACAACCACTAAAACTTTCCAGAAAACCTAAAACCTACTTTTTTTTATCAAGTTTTATTTGAGATTGTGTTGGCTTGTTTCTCTGGTCTTGGAAATAATTTCTGGCACAAACAAAGGACAATGTTCCCACTCCTCCTCCCAAAGTTCCAAGGGATTGCTATTTTTATTCATTCCAAGTGAAGAAGTCAGGGAAAGGGATACTTGTCCTTAACCATTCCACCCAAATATTACTAGATCTAGAGAAAGTGCAAGTTTCCCATCCTTCTTCTCCACCTCAACGCTCCCCATCATTGGATATCAATGAAAATGTGAGAAAGGGCCTATTATCCATCTCCTGCTCAATCAAATTTCAAAAGTGTGACAAACGACTAATTAGATAATTTCTTATATGGTTAGCTCTGATGTGTTCCTATGGTAATTATTTGGCATAATGAGATATTAAATTTCCAAAGAAAGTGTGACAACCGACTAATTAGAGAAATTGCAAGTATCTTACTCAAATACCAAGGATTTGATCCAAGGTCCATAATTCTTCTCAACCTCCTCTCTCCTCATCATCGGGTAACCATGAAAGTGTGAGAAAATGCCACTGCTCCTTCTTCTCCTTAATTAATTTTGAAAAGTGTGATAAGTACCAACTTGATTACAATAGGATGAGAAAGAGCGAATGTTCCCACTCCTCCTCCCAAAGGTCCAAGGGAGTGTTAATGCTATTAATTCGAAGGGAATGATTATGGGGAAGGGATATTGATTCTTAACCCTTCCACCCAAATATTACTTGAGCAAGATAAAGTGTGAGTTGTCCATCGTTCTTCTCCACCTCCACATTCCTCATAATTGGAGACCAACGAAAGTGTTAGAAAGGTTCATTTATCCATCTCATCCTCACTAAAATTTCAAACACAAGTAAATTTGAACCCATTTGTCTGAAATTCAATAAGACACCATCTAACATCTGACAAGTTGTCCTACTTTTAAACATCGGATTTATTGAGTTGGATATCCGATGACCCGAACACTACGTCGTATTTATGACGATCATTAGTCGCATGTATTAAAGATAAATTTAACGGTAATGCATCAAATCTATGACATAAATTCCGTCTATTAACCAAAATATGTTTTGTTGACTAACCAACATAAGTTTTGTCGATAAAACAACATAAGTTTGGTTGATTAAACAAATTACATCTAGACTAGGATGTTTGTCGGAAATGAAACGGGATATTGGTCAATTAACCTATAATAAAATCCTACAATGTGGTCAAATAAATGACATTAATTTCTATGAGGAGAGTCGAATACCAGACGACTAGTAGCCAGAAATCTGACCGAACTGTTGACAAAAAACTTGAAAAAATATGGCGCCTTCACCGTCGGTTGTATGGAAACCTCATCAGATATATTAATTTCTTTTTCAGAAATGTGACGATTGTATGTAATTTAAAAAAAAATATGGCCATCCTGAAATGCAGACCCATGTGTGATGAGATCTCATGAAAACTGATACTTTGTATCAACTATGCATGACTGAATATTTCAATGTGGGCATGTAATTAACCATTATAATTTTTTGGAAATCAATACCTCTGTCTCCATTCTAACACACATGTTCTTCAATCTCATTTCATTGTATCCTTAAATGTCAACACTGACATAAACCAATTGATAATAGAAGGTAGGAACTATAGTACATAAATAGAGTTCATTGACCCACTCTATATTTCTTTTAAGAAAATCACCAGGATGAGATGATGAGAGAGATACTAGAGATATTGTACTCTACAATTATCATAAGTAAACATAATTGGTCATGTTTTGGAACAAAACAAAATATAAATTTTGGACCTTCCAAAAAAATAATGTGTACAAAACTTTGTAAATGTGGAAGAAATAGGATGATTTTTCTAGATAACTTTACATAATTTAGTTATTTCAAGCCACTCCATATGCAATATCTTCAATTTTAAAAAATGTTAAAGTTTTGGTTAGGTAATTAGGGTTTGATATGTAGAAAATCAAAATTTTTATACTTTCATGCATAAGACAAAACTGAAGCAAAGCTAGATTCAAAACCGTATTGTTGTAATAAAACATAATTTTTGTCTCTTTTAAATTTAACACTCCAATGGTCATTGTGTTAAAGTTGGTCATTGAGATGATTTACCAATTTCCATGTACAAAACATAAACATTGACAATATTATAATGAATTTAAACTAATAGTAATGTACATGAAATAAACTAGTCGCATAACAGTACTGGGAAAATAGTTAACAAAGAACAATAATAATGATGGTGTTTGATTGTTTTGAATCACCCTTATACTCAGATAATTTTAGGTTCAAATCTTGTCACTGAAAGGACAAGTCACCAGTGTAACATATGTCATAGATTAAGAGAGAAAGGGTTAGGAATAAGGTTAGGCACACACAATAGCAATCAATATGACTTAGCACGTTGTTCCCTTAATCTTGTATATATTTTAGATCTCCATCATTTTCTTTTTCCAAAAAGAAATAATTATATTATATATTTCAAATTTTGAAATAAAATAAGACATTCATATAGTCCTAGGTGGACTCACAAGAAAGGTGTCTATAGTTTATCCTTAACATAGTGCAAAAATAAAAAGTCGTATGTATTTAAAAACTGAAAGGAAGCACCCTTCAAAGGAAAATACACATGACTTTGATTTTTCTAATATCAACATGTAATACGTCATATGAAGCATCTCTTACAAAATGCCTAAGACAATAATTCCTCATTAAAATATGTTGGTCTAAAACTCTGCTATATCTTTGTTGAAACTCTGCCATATTCCTGGGCGAAACTCCAACATATCATTTCTTGAAAGTTTGTTAAGATATCCACTTTCTGCTGAAATCCCATCATTCCCTTTGTTGAAACTCCATCAATTTCCTTGCCAAAAATCCTCCAATTGCTCTATTTCGACAAAAACATGAACATAATCTGGAATGAAATACATAGCATAATCTGGAATGAAGTCACATGAACATAATATGGAATGACAATAACATGAATAGTAAAATGAACATAATCTAGAATAACAATAACATGAACAGTAACATGAACACAATCTGCAATGAATTACATAACATGAACATAATATGGCATGAAATACATAACATGAACGTAATCTGGAATGAAATTGGAAACACCATACCTCCCCTCATCACACCATAACCATTGTTAAGTTTGTGTAGTACCTATAGTGCCAAATCATTCAACCTCCATAAATATATAGAAAACCAATACAAACAATATTTGTACCATTATTTAATATTCTAAGATGATTTTTTATTAGAATTCCAACATACCTTTACAATGCTTCCCATCACCTTCTAAGCCTTCTTTTTGGACTAGACCCTCATCATCCTGGACTCAAACATGGATTTACTCAATGAGAAAAAACTCAAAAATCAATAGAACAAACTAACACTCATGAATAAGCTCCTCTTGGTTTCAAGACTAATTTATTGGAGATGTATAATATTCGATCAAACTTCCCTCGATCATGAGCAACAACAAATTCAAAATTGACTTTGATGTTGATCTATTTGATCGAGGGGGGTTTTCTCCAAGATTAAATGACTCCAATAAATTATTCTATACTGATCATGGCCAACCACGTGAAGGAACAATCTCTTATGGCCCCTCCCCCCCTCACATCACTCTCAATTCCCCATACCCAATGCATGTACTAGAACAAAAATATTAAATTTATATGAAAAAATGTGGATTTAATTTATTATAAAAAATAAGTATAGGTAGTGTTTATTAAGTCATTTCTTTTTAGTTCTTTTTCTTTTTACAAAATCATCAAGTAAATCATCTACTGCAACTTTTCGTTCATTCTCGTCGCATCTACAACTTGTTGTACTGTCCTCCTAGTAGAGTACTCACAACGTGGATGCTGCTGCAAGGGGTTGGGATTTTCCACAATAATGTACAAATGTTAAATTGATATCTTATGAGTTTATAATGACTAGTTTTTCATTAAAAAAAATTTTACATAGGTGTTTTTTACTTGTTGTGTCCATATCATGTACTTCATGTCCCTTGTATAGGCTCATCTGGTATAGTATGAGCCTCTACATTCCCTGCAGTTGAAAAAAAAAGTACAATTGATATTCACCATTTGATGAAAATTTTTAAATTGTAGCATATGAATTCATTCATTATCTGGATTCGAAGCATGACCTTCGATAGGTTGTCCTCCATCCTCGACATTAGGTGTATCGTTGATTTCCTGCTCAAAATTGAGTCAATATTTAATTGCAAATAATTATAACGAATGGACTGCACAAGTAATCATTCTTAAATAAACTTCATTTATTTTGTATACCTACACACAAGATGGATCACCGAAAAACTGTGTTTTCCCAAATAAGCTATTTCGACATTCAACAACAGCTCCAAAGCCATGCTAGAAGCCAAGCTTCAATTCTTCCTCCGTGGGAACTTCATTGAATCGATCAGCATGCATATTTGGATAATGCCATGAAATTACCTTTTAAATTTCAATAAAATGAAAAATAAGTTGTAATTTTTTTTCTTTTTCTGGATGTAATATTGTTTTTTGATACTTACAATTTGTGCTGCCAAATTGGAATAACCACCAGGCCCAAGCTTGTGTTGTCAATTTTTTTCTTGTATGGACTTGGTGGCTTTTGATGTGTCTGACAGCCTATGCAAAGGTTGAAATACGTTACATGTTCCAAATTTGATCTAAAAATTAGTTACAATAAGGTTTATAATTACATTGTTGAAAGTATATATTGCATACCTTCATGTCCCTAGCAGTAGCTTTCCTTCTTTTCTCAAAGCCCTCTCCTTTCTATCTTCTACTAGGGCTTTCCACTCTCTTACTGGAATCATTGGAGGGAACTCATACCTAGGGTTCCTTTCTAGATGAACCCTAAATTGGTCCCTCACAATCTTCATATGTTGGCCAACCTTCTTTAGGACCTCCACTCTATTGAAGGTCTCGTTGTCGAACATGATAACAATGCGATTAGTGAGATCATATTTTAAATTTTTTGTTTGTTTACCCCACCTTGTGCAGATGGTGGTCCCCAATATCTACAATGAGAGATCATTTAGATGTTTATAAAAAACATCATTTCCTGCAAGACGATCATGTCATAATTACTTTTAAAACAATTTTTTTTTGATAATACTACAATCAAATTACAAACAATAAGTTAAACAATATATAAATACATGGAATATTCTCTATATTTATGGGAACAAGATTGTCGTCCACCAAAATTGTTTTCTCTAGTGTACAAGTGATAGTGACATGGGAAGATCCAGGAAATGTTGCTTGAGCATTATCATTGATAATATCTCGAACGACCCCTTGTTTTGTACCATCTGGCCTGCGTTGACTACTAGAGGTTGTACTCACATATGGAATCAGGGGTGTCACAGATTTGGTCACAGGTTTTTCAGTCAACAACAATGACACATGTGATGCATTTGGATTTGTATTCTCATGTTATGACTCTCCACGAGCATCACTAATACCAACACCACCCTCACCACTAGTCTGTGGGTGCAAAAACACCTGTTGATACAAAAAAATTATTAGCTCATGGTCATATACAAGTACAAATTATAAAATCATAAATGAATTTATATTATAATTTAAGATACTACAACTTACTTTCAAGGCTTTATATCTCTTCACCAAAACATCAACCTTTGCTTTAATATCGTTTGTCTACGGTTGAATGAATAGCAGACGAAGGAAATCCTCATTATTTTTTTAAGGTCTTCTCTATCATTATAATTGGGTCTAGAGAATATCCAATGTCAGCATCATGCATGATCTCATCCACATCAATATCAATTGATTTATATGATGCTAGATCAATTGTCGAATTAGTATCCTTTAACAAAAATATATAAAACATTACTAGGAAAATGAAATAAATATACTGAGGAAAAAAACATAATAAAATAACATACTGTCATGTTCGGTTTCAAAAATTACAATTACATATACTTGCTTCCTTGAGGATGGTGTCATCTGATCCACAGCTGGGGCCTTGTCCTGATCATCACCCTACAACAAAAATGTAGAAAACATTATCACAATGAAAGCAATATACAAAAGAAAAATACCTAACATAGAAAAGATATTGTTCATATTATATTTGTGCAATTAGAAAATAGGTATACCTACTTACTCTAGGAGTGTGTACTCATTTGATCAACAGGGACTTGCCTCGATCACTTCCCTGCAACAAGTAATTGTATAAAACATTATAAAAAAGAAACTATTGTACTCACGAAAAAACCAAATCACTTGCTTGTGATGAAAAACACATAATTCAATATCAAAATGAACCCAATATACTCAATAAAAGTAAGTAGTAATAAAACATATGGCGCATATTATAGTAGGAAAATTACAATGAGGATTACCTGTTTCCTCGAGGATGTTCTACTCCTGTGATGAACTATCGGGAAGATGCTCTGATCACTTTCCTATGATGAAAAATACATAATTGATTATATAAATGAAACCAATATACCGATGAAAAGAAATAATAAAAATACATATTCTACATAATATAGTAGTAAAATAACAATGAAGTATACATGTTTCCTCAAGGAAGGTACCGTCCGATCTACTGGTGGTAGGGAACTACCATGATCAACAACCTGCAACAAAATCATAGATAATATTATCTAAATGAAACGATTTTACTCACAAAAAAACATAACAAATAAACATTTTGTTCATATTATATTTGTACAATTACAATGATGTATACATGCTACCTTGAGGATGTAGGTGTACTCCTCTGATTAGCTGTCGGGGAGATTCCCCGATCACTACCCTAAGTATTAAATATAGAAAATTTTAACTAAAATAGAACAGTAGACTACCAAAAAATACATAAAATATTAGATTCAATAATTAAAGGCTGGGTAAATTGTTAGATGTACATTTCCAATAGTGATAGTGTTTGTATCTATTCAATTCAAATTGTAGTTAATAATCAACTTTTCCCTTGCAACTATTGATTTAATGGAACACACAAAAATATGGTTTCCTTCACACCCCTCAAATATGAAATTGTGTTTCTTAAGTGTAGACCCTGGTTGTGTACTGTTTATAAACCCCACAATATTCCTTGTAGCTTTTGGCCTTCCGTCAATGTACAACGTCGCTCCTTTATTTTGATCCCTATCTTTCAGCTATAAATAATTTGCAAACAATAAAGATCTATGCATAATTCTTGTTTATTGGAACAGACACATCCAATATGTGTAGTTGTAATAGGTTCCAACATACTGCATCAATTCAATACATTTTCCATAACCGACCATTATGCCATCCATGCAAAACAACCCCAAACCATGTAATGACAATAGTGCAATTCGATATATCCTCTCATTCACAAAAAAATCTTTGTTTAGTCGAGGAACATCCTTGGGTGCCCATTATTTCACTATATGTATGTACCTCAAGGGCACCTTAATGTCTCCTATGGTCTCATCTTCATAAGAACATGACCCCCCTTCAACAAGAAAAAATTGCAACGTCTTTGGAATTTTCTTCTGATATTTCGACATCTAGTTGATATACCTGTTGTATACCTCTAGATGTCTCACTTTCCTCTTATCTTCCTAAACTCCCCTTGCTCGAGGAACAAATCTGACAAATACTTGCTTTGTTCTTCCTGCACCATGGGATACATTATTCAAGATTACATCTCACCCATGTATTTCTCAAGAAGTGTGCCTTGAATCAATAGTCAGGTTTATGGTTATTGTTTTCCATGAATGGTTAGGGGATGAATGTGGAATCTCGTACCTAAAGAAGAATTTATGACTCTAATACAAAGCTAGATCTAGAAAAATACTGTTGTAATACATTCAAACATAATTTTCATCTCTTTCAACTTTAACACTCCACTGGTCATTGTGCTATATTTTTTCGTTGAGATGAGTTATCAATTCCAATTCACTCAAATTTACAGCAACAATAACCCTATTCATCCAGCAAATATTATATCTATACTTCTTTCAAGCCAAGCTACTCCAATAGTGAAGTTATGAACATTATATATAAACTTTGCAAGTCTTATAGAACGGTCACTTAGGAAACCCTAGGTTTTAGGGTGGTTACCATAATAAAACACAAGATAAAGGTGTACCATAAAGGCAGAGAAACAACCCCTTCTAACCATAGGACCAACAAGACCAATGAATTTAAGCTTTTATCTCTCTCAAGGTATATTGTCACATATATTTTTATCATCACTATATAAGCAGAAGTAAATAACAAGGCTAGATCCAGAAAAGTACTGCTGTAATAAATTCAAACATAATTTTCATCTCTTTCAACTTTAACACTCCACTGGTCACTACGTTAAATTTGGTCCTTGAGACAATTTATCAATTCCATTGTACAAAAAATAAACAGTAACAAAATTATAATGAAGTTTAACTAATGAACAGTAATTAAAGAAAAATAGTAATTCTAGATAGACATTGTTTGGATCTTCCTTATACTCAAACATTTTGAGTTAGCTATTGTCACCGTAAGGACAAGCTATCAGAATACATACCTTGAGAGATATAGAGAGTTAGAGTGTTAGTGGTTTATGTTCACATGATTTCATGGTTGGAGCTCACGGGTTGGAGATCACGGTTTGCAATTCACAAAACAACTCTAGAATCCCTATAAGAGGTACCATTTGACCTTTCGTACCCTACTTTAAGTGTACTCAACTTTACAGTAGCAATAACCCTATGTCGTGTCCAACAAAAATTTGATCTATACTTATTTAATGCCAAGATACTCCAAGAGTGAAGTTATGAACATAATATATAAACTTGGAAAGTCTTCTAGAATGGTCACTTAGGAAACCCTAGGTTTTAGGGTGGTTACCATAATAAAATAAAATAAAGTTGAGTACATTTATAATAGGGTACCATAGTTCATGTGGTCACATAACAATAAAAGTAATAAGGTTAAGTGATCATACCAAAGGTGGTCAAGGTACCACACACAATAAGGGTTCTAGGAACAAGTGGAAGATGAAGGACCATAATTCAACCAAAGGGTTCATAACAAGATGGTAAGGAAGCCCCCATACCCACAAGACCAAGGTGTATTGTAAAGGTGGAGAAACAACCCCTTTTACCCATAGGACCATCAAGACCAATGAATTTAATCTTTTCTCTCTCTTAAGGTATATTGTCACATATAATTTTATCATCATTGTATAAGCATAAGTAAATAACAAAGCTAGATCCAGAAAAGTACTTTTGTAATAAATTCAAACATAATTTTCATCTCTTGCAACTTTAACACTCCATTGGTCACTGCGTTAAAGTTGGTCCTTGAGATGATTTATCAATTCCAATGTACAAAACAAAACAATAAAAGAATTACAATAAAGTTTAACTAATGAACAATAACTAAAGAAAAATAGTAATGTTATATAGATCTTGTTTCGATCTACCTTATACTCATACATTTTGAGTTAGCTCTTGTTAATGTAAGGACAAGCTTCTAGAAGACATACCTTGAGAGAGAGAGAGAGAGAGAGAGAGAGAGAGAGAGAGAGAGAGAGTTGGAATGTTTATGGTTTATGTTCACATGATTTCATGGTTGGAGCTCACAAGTTCGAGAACACGGTTCACAATTCACAAAACAAGTCTAGATTCCCTAGAAGAGGTACCATATGACCTTTGGTACCCTACTTTATGTGTACTCAACTTTACAGTAGCAATAATCCTATGTTGTGTCCAACAAAAATCAAATCTATACTTATTTAATGCCAATATACTCCAAGAGTGAAGTTATTAACATAATATATAAACTTGGCAAGTCTTCTAGAAAGGTCACTTAGGAAACCCTAGGTTTTAGGGTGGTTACCATAATAAAACATAAAATAAAGTTGAGTACACTTAGAGTAGGTTACCATAAGTCATGTGTTCACAAAACAATAAATGTAATAAGGTTAAGTCATCATACCAAAGGTGGTCAAGGTACCACACACAATAAGGGTGCTAGGACCAAGTAGAAGATGAAGGACCATAAGTCAACCAAAGAGGTCAGAACAAGATGGTAGGGAAACCCCCATACCCACAAGACGAAGGTGTACTATAAAGGTGGAGAAACAACCCCTTTTACCCATAGGACCAACAATACCAATGAATTTAATCTTTTCTCTCTCTCTCAAGGTATATTGTCACAAATATTTGTATCATCATTGTATAAGTAGAAGTAAATAACAAAGCTAGATCAAGAAAAATACTATTGTAATAAATTCAAACATGATTTTCATCTCTTTCAACATTAACACTCCACTCGTCACTGTGTTAAATTTGGTCCTTGAGATGAGTTATCAATTCTAATGTACAAAACATAAATTGTAACAAAATTACAGTTAAACAACCAAGTCAAGCAAACTACTCACAAAAAAACAACTCAACAATAAATATCCAAAACTCGAAGGAAAAATAAAGAGAATGAGCACAGCAAGAGAGTAGTAATGCAACAATACTACCAAAGGAGGACACCACTATACAATCAAGAACTGCCAACCCCAAACAAAACCAAAAACCCATACACATACCATCTACTAAAATTCCAAGGGCCCATCAACATCCCATCATTGGCATACCACATCCCAAAAAAATCCACCATTCCATGGTAAACTTGAATGGAAAAAATGTGCAAACATTACATAGTCCAATTGCATCAACCTTGAACCCCAAAGAACTATGAGTTTTTTGTTATTGCAGATTGTGTTGTGAATGTAAAAGATGCAAAAACAGTCAACTTCTAGTTATAACCTAACCTAGAAATTTATACCCGCATTTATTAATCTTTTGTTTGTCAATGTGTGGGTCCTAGAGAGTGACATATAGGGGAATGTACAATATGCTACAAAAAGGGAGGGTTTCCATTGTAATGTCAACCCTTAAGGGTGAAAGGGGAGGTTTCCACTGTAAAGGGAAGCCCTTAAGGGTGAAAGCGAAGGTTTCCACTATAAGGGTGTCATCACAACTCTTTTACCGACATTTTGAAGACATCCTCCATGTTCAACTTCAACTACTATATTCACATGGTAGGATTCATACTTAATAAATTGGATTTGGATGAAGACCTTGGGTTTATAGCCTATGCAACGTAAGTTGCTCAAGATCATGTCATGATTTTTGACACCAGTCCATCTATTGAAGATCTACTAATGTACTCATGTGGCTATGATCCACCTTGTAAACATGCATTGCCTTGTATCCCGTATTATATGATGTATATGTATCTTCTAAAGGAGCTAATGTTCCACATTATTGAACATGAAATCCTAAGTGATGATTTTGTAACAATGACCTCTATTTTGTACTTCAGGTACTTCTATGCAACCTAGATTCTGAGTCCTCTGAGCTAAAAGATTGTAATGTATTTCATCCATCCATACCCTCTGAACTCACATATTAGGGGGAATCTATTATACCTCTAAATGGCACTTCTCTCTCTGAGTAATGACACCAAATGTGTCGTCACACAAATAAACAATATGGATATAAGTAGCCCTAAATTTATAAGAGGATTGGACCCTTGATACATACAATTAACTCCAGTATCATATTTATTTGCATATAAAATCACCTTGAATATGCAATTTTCCTTATAACAACTTGTGTACCATACACGAGTTTCCCTAAAGGAACCCGCGTATCAATCCTAAAAGTTGAATACACAATTTTCCTCAAGTAAAATTTCATATCATTCATGGGTTTCCTTGCTACAACCCACGTATTTCATTAATATTTGTTAAAAATAAAAAAAGATAACTAATCAAGGGGTAGTTGAGGTCGATTTGGTAACCTTACTAACTTCCCTAACTATCCTAACCTCGAAATCCTTCCTCCCAAACAAATATAAAAAGAGGAGAAGGGATAGAGAAGAGGGGGACCAACTTTTGAGGCAAAGTCATGCTAGAGAATTTCCATTGAGGAGAGGAGCAACAGGATTCAGGTCTATTTTTTTAGAGAAGCTTGATCATGTAGAGGATATGTAATGTTTCTAGAAACTCTATCAATAAAGAATGTATTTTCCTTCCATCAATGTGTAATGCATGTTATAGTAGATTTTACCAGACCTGGTGAATCACACTTGTATGGAATTCCCCTGTCCCTATGTAGACTCCTTATACCCCTTGGACCATTTTTTGTCCTTTTATGTTTCCTAGACCATCCCTAAAAACATGTAAAAATTTCTATATGTGACTTTTAAACCCCTTATCGCATATATACTTGGGTTTGACCTCTAAAACCGCATACATTGGGATGTGTACAAAAATTCAAATCCTTTTGGAGTTTTCCTTGACATGGATCTATCTCACTTGTCTCCTAGCCTTCTATATGCCTTGAGATCGCTCGGATTCAAACTTTCATTACCCCATTGAAAAGCTATATAAGGAACCCTTTGGATACATTGAAGGCATAAGAGAATCGAGAGCAAAGAAACTCTAGTCCATTGTTGCCAGAACTTGTGCTTGAGTTTGCCTCACTTTGTCCCTTGGAGAACTTTGGTGTTCTTCCCAAGCTTTGCTTTTGCTTGTGAGCTTGCTATCGAGAGATGGAGGATTGAGGTGGTGGAGGCCCAAGTGGGGGATTCAGTTTCTTCGATTCGCAGACGTGCCGACAGAGGTTGTATTCATTGTAATCTCTGATTTTATATTAATAGAAATATCTTTTCCTATCCAATAATGTATGTTTGAATGAATATTTTATCCATGGATGATTTCAAATGTTTATACGTTGTTGATTATATATGCTAGATTAGATCTAACACCAATATATATAGTATTCTTGTATTGTTTACTTATTGTTGAGGAAGTGATTCATCAATTCAAGCTGAAGTTGGAAAGCTCAATGGGGATCTACTTCAACTGTCTGGAACAAGGTACGAGTTTTGATCCTTTAGTGTTAGATATTTGATTTCTCTTGCATATTGGAAAGGATTGATTTCTGGAGTCAAGTTGTCTGTTGTGGTACCCCAAGCCATAGGAATTTCTCTACGTAACAATGCAAGGCTTCAATTTGTTTTTAGTATTGATCTAGACTGTTCTTTGATTTGAATGGCAATCATTATATATGTTCATGTCTCATATGTTATAACAATTGAAGGTGCTTTGAGGAAGGTTATATTGTTTGTTGCAGGTGTTGAAGATTGGGAGCTGGATATCATTGGAGAAAAGAGACCAAGCTAGGATCTACCTTTAGGACAAGGTCCACATCCTTCATATATTCTTCTTCAATATGTTCGTGTGATCCTGTTTGTTTGTCAGTAAACCATTAGTATGTTGGTGGCCTCAAACACCAGCCATAGGATAGATTCCCTAACAACACCTAATAAAGGTAAAAATACTAAAAGGGACTTCTCAACCTTTTGATGTTTTGCATAACATAAGATGGGACATATTGCTAGAAACTATCATCTCAAGGAAGAACAATTCAAGAATAAGAATATAAATTTACATGCCCATGCAATCAAAGAGAATGAATTAGATTAGGAGAAGGCATGAGAAATGAAGACTCTAGTGAAGAATATGTCTTGATTTCATCTCTCACAGGATCAGTCTCACATGAAAGTGACACTTGGATCGTAGATAGTGGTTCCTTAAAACGCATGACAGGTTACAAAGACTCCCTCTTATATCTTATCTAGAAATACTCTCCACACAAAGTGCATCTTAGAGATGATTATCAATATCCCATCAAAGGAATGGGAGAATCCTCTTACAATTTGAATTCTAGAAATCCCATTAAGATGAAATACATTCTATAAGTCCTATTTTGAAGAATAATATCCTCTTTATCTTGGCATTAGATGAGAAATGTTTCATAGTTTCTTTTGTAGATGGTGAAGTCCTCATGTGGTCGAAAGCAAATACAATAGATGATGCAGTCGTAATTGGAGTTGAAGAAGGAGGACTCTACAAATTGAAGGGGCATTAAGATTCAACCTTGATCACTAATACCATTAGCCCATATGAGCTATGGCATAGAATAATTTCTCATGTAAATTACAAACATTACCAATTGTGAGCAAAGTAGTATCAGGTTTACCAGAGATCCATGTTGACCATGAAGGAGTTTGCAAAGGAAAGAATACCAAGAACCCAATTGCAAGTAGTGACGGAAAAGAAAAATGGATCTTGGACATTGCTCACTCAAATGTATGTGGTCCGATGTCAGTCGCTTATCTAAGCATGTATGCTTACTATGCTTCCATTATTTATGACTATTCCTGCATGACTTGGACTTACTTATTGAAAGGTAAATATGAGGTATTTGAAATGTTCAAAGAGTTCAAGGATATTATTGAGATTCTCTTTGAAAATAATATCAAGACTTTGAGATCAAATAACAGAGGATAATTCATTTCAAATGAATTCAAGGACTTCTGTAAAGAATTTGGGATTAAGAGGGAGCTCACCACACCCTATAATCCCCAATAAAATGGAGTGGATGTACCTATGCCCCTATGGGCCAAAGAAGCAAGGACTACAGTTTATGTGCAAAATAGAATCTCTCACAGCGCCCTTGGGAACAAGAATCTAGAAGAAATGTTTACTGGTGAGAATCCTGAATTCATCCACCTAAAGGTATTTGGCTTCTCTGTATACATACATGTTCCCAAGGGGAAAATATCAAAGTTGGACCCTTCAAGAAAGAAGGGAATACTTGTTGGTTGTACTGAAATCCTTCAAAACATACACCCCATGACACCGTTAGATTGACATTAGAAGAGATGTCACATTTGATGAGGATGTAGCTTTCAACAGGTCCATAAATAACTATGCAGATGAAGATGATGAAGTAGAGCATGAAGCTCCTAGAATTGCAGAGACCAAAAGACTACTAGTTAAAGATGTTGAAGAAGAACACATACCAGAATATCATGACATGATAGAACCCCAAAGACCCATGGAGTCATATCATGACATTATTTCATGAAAAATAAGACCAACTTGGGACCATGATATAATTCAAGATAAGAAAAGGCATGGTTCTTAGAAGGAAGTAAGATACTAAGGTCATACTCTAATTACGTGGCCTTGATGTGCAACCTTATTGATGAAGAACCTGCTTGTTTTGAAGAAGCAACAAAGAAGAAGGAATGGAAGGATTCCATGGTCTAAGAATACCATTTGATCATAAAGAACAATGTTTGGGATGTAGATCCAAAAGAAAAAGATAAAACGGTAGTCTCCTCGAAGTGGATCTTCAAGTCAAATAATTTAACGGATGGCAGCATTGAAAAATACAATCTTAGATTTGTAGCTCAAAGATTCTCTCAAAAGGAAGCAATTAATTACGAAGAGAATTTTCCCCAATAGAAAGATATAGTTCAATATATCCATCCTTGCCTTGGATTCCAATATGAAATGGAAGTTACACCAGATGGACGTAAATATGACTTTTCTGAATGGTCTAATAGAAGAGGAAGTGTACATTGAATAAACACAAGGTTTTGAAACACATGATAAGAAGACACATATTTGCATATTGAAGAAAGCATTATATGGGTTGAAGCAAGCACCCAGAGTGTGGTATGAAATAATTGATGGTTTAATGATGAGCTCAGGATTCACCAAAAGTAAAGAATATTCCAACATTTATTATAATGTTGTAGATGACGGGATTATGATATTGTTGTTATATGTGGATGATCTATTTTTGACAGGAGAAGAGAATATCATTAGCGAATGTAAGAAGAATATTGCTACAGAATTCGAGATGAAGTACCTTGGTATGATGCATTACTTACTAGGTCTTGAAGTATGGAAGTTCCCAAATGATATTTTTCTAAATCAAGGAAAATATGCAATTGAGATCCTAAAGGAATTTGGGATAATGGATTACAAATGAATACTTCGATGGTGACAAACTTGAATCTCTTAAATGATGAATCCTCAGAGAGAATAGATGTTACACTATAGAAATAAATTATTGGCTCACTGATGTATTTGACAAATGCAAGACCAGATATATGTTTTTTTTAAACACATTGATTCAGTATATGGTGGAGCCTTGACATGTTCATTTAGTTGCAGTAAAACATGTGATGAGGTCCCTAAAGGGTACATTGGATTGTGGCCTCATATATGTAGTTGAGAGTGAGTTCATATTGTATGGTTATATTGATTCAAATTGGGAAGGAAGTGTTGAAGACATAAATAACACATCAGGATGGTGTTTTAGTTTGGGATCAGGTGTGATCTCATGGATTAGTAGAAAGCATACCAGTGTTTCTCTCAATATGACAGAGGATGATTATATTGTAACATGTTTAGCTTGTAGTGAAGCTATATGGATTCATATTTTTTGATAGTATTGCTTGATACTAACATGGATGTGGCTAATATCTACCGTTATAATCAGAGTTGCATCAATATGACAGAGAACCCGATGTTCCACGAAAAGTTAAATCATATAGAAATCAAGTACCACTACATTCGAGATATGGTGCAGAGAGGAGTTGTAAAGCTCCAGTATGTTCCTATAGAGGAACAAGTTTCTAATGTATTGACTAAGCCTCAGTCTCGTATAATGTTTGAATACTTTTGAGACAATATTGGTGCAGTCCGAAAGGACCTCCCTCGTAAGAGAGAGTGATGATGATGATGATATTGTTGGTGTGGTTCCCTATAGAGAGAGGAGGAATATCAACTAGGATTGGTATGTCATCTTGACAAGACCTATTTGATCCCAATGGTATTGGTATGTCAGTGCTGGCAAGGCCTAGTTTATCCTAGGGGGATTGGTATGTCTAGATAGACTTAGTTGGTTTGAAAGGATTAGTAAGTCAAACAAGGCCTATTTTATCCCTAGGTATATTGGTATGTTTATATAGTATTGGTTGGTCCAAAAGGATTAGTAAATCAAAAAATTCCATTTGGATCTACTAGAGTTCCTGCAGTAGAGCTCCTACAAACTTCCACCGTGTTCCAACATTCACTTGATGATGATGTTGATGTTACAATATTCACATATTGGTGATGATGTCGATGTTCTAGTATTCACATACTGGTGATGATGTTGATGTTCTAGTACTCATGTACTAGTTGTTGGAATATATTAAACCCACTCATAACTTAGGATAAAATAATTAATCATTATTTGATTAATTATTCACCCACTAGCTTAATTAGTTGGCATCCACTTGCACCTTAAATTCAATACATGCCATCTATATCCTATGAATAATTTATTTCTAATTCTGGGTTGATATTGAGCACCTTTTGACCATCCAGAATTAGTATACAATACTTTACAATAGATTCTTCTTTATTCTCCTTTTCCTGCTTTTCTATGGATAAGGTAAAGCTAGTCAAACTAGGAAACTACGTGCTTTTGTTGCCAACCCATCCTTCATGAATTTTCCTCCATTTTCTAGGATTAGAATGTTGTTTCCATATCCTTGAAAAATCACTCATGATTTTTCCAATTCGTGAGGTCTTTGATAGATTTGGGAAGTGTTTTAGCCACCTATGGGGGTTTGTTATATTTTGATAAGTCAGCCTTTTTGAGCTTTATGAGTTGTCTCCATACAACTTGATTTTCCTATGAGGGATGTACTATTTATGTACACTATTATTCATCGTTATTCAATGGAAGGATACACACCAATATTCATATCCTCATTCATGTGATTCAGTCTCTTTTCTTCTCTCTATTTTTCCTATGTATGCTTGTGAGAATTCTTGGTAGTAATATCTATTTCTTGTGATTCTTATTAGGATCATTGCTCATAGCATTGATATATTATTTCTACATGGTATTAGATCTACATGGAGCACAACCTTTCCATCTTCTACATTGTATGAGAGCAGCAACGTTGATCAAGTTCTACAGAGTTGAGGAGCGCATCCAGTCTCCTATCCCTCTATGAAGAAGATATTTTCTAGCTTACATGATTTTCTCCTAGTTTTGTTTTGTAGGTTGCAGAGAGTGTCTCCTAGAGCATATCAAAAAATTCTATATGGATTCAAAATTTACTCTACTATCTCCTTTCAACTATGCTGATTGGAAGCCCAAGATGAGTGCATACTTGAAGAGGCAATGGCTCTTTGATGTCTCCATTGGTGCATTGAGCGAACCCAAGTCTTATGAAGAGAAATTTTATTGGATAAATAATTGTGATAGATCTTATGGAATCATGTGCTTGGAAATGTCTCCAAATATACATCATCTCATAGATCCTGCTGAATTTCCATTTGAGATTTGGAAAATTTTGGACAAAGCTTTTGGTTTGCAGGAAATAGAAGATGAAGCATGGAGAGAACCTAACATCTCCTCTTGTTCTCTCTCTCAATATTTCCTGGCCTCTACATTCTATGATGAATTTGATCATGATGAAGAAGTTTCTCATACAATTCATGTTGTTGATTCCCTATTTGATTGGAATGCTTCCTCTTTCAATCAAGAATCAAATATTGAAGAGAAATCTTTTTATGTGTCTCTTGAAGGTGATTTTTCTTCTTGTGATAATAATGATGAAAAAGAAGTAACATATGGAGCTTATATTGATGTTTATTATTATCCTATAACCCATTAATTGTTCTTTAAATACCCTATCTTAGATTCTGATATCTATGTGCCAGATTCTTCACACCTTGTGCATACCTCTCTCATTAATGGTGCACAAACCAATGACTTCCAGGACATTTTATTATCCAAATCAAGCCTTATTTGTGTCATACCACTTACCTTACTTGATCTCATGTGATTCGGCATCTTCTCCTTTGTTCTTGGCATCAATACTAAGAACCTCCTTGAAGATTGTGAACATCTCATTATTTCCTCCTTTCATACAGAGGATTCATTACCAGTGTATTTCCATGAGTCTATTGCAGGGATGATTTTAAGGAACAATACTTATTTAAAAGTGTATAAATGTTGACAAATATTACCAATTCTTAAAACGCCAACTATAAATGATTGGCAATATTTTTCAAAAAATATTTTAATTTCCAAGGATTTTATATCATTTATATAATAATTTGGTGATTTTTAGGGTGAAAAAATTTTACCCCATCAAAATTGGGAGAAATAGGGCTTCAAAAAATGTGAAATGGCGAATCTTTTTTGGGAGAAAAACATGGAAAAATAGCCCACTGGGCTAAAATTCGCCCCTAAAATTATCCCTGGTCTACTGATATGCTTATATGTGATCATTTGTATTCCGATTTAGAAGAATATTTGCAGGTTGATACACATATCATACCACCATCCATACTATCTACCAGAGCTCTGAATAATCCTAAGACTATACAAATCCCTAGTTCACTAGTTGATTCCTCATTGGTCTCTTATGCAGTAATAATTATCTTACATGGTTTGAAGTATTTCCTATCTTTTAGTGGCTGGTTATCCATGAAATTATTCATATTTGGACTGATATTAAACATGTTTTGATCTGTTCTAAGCACTTATGGTTCATATCTTATGCCCATCCATCATTCAGATTTTTACACCTATCAATTTTCCCCAGTTGCTCATAGTTTTCCTAGTCTAGCCCTATATCCTCATGGAGCCACTGAATCCTTTGTCTTTTCTATTCCATATGCTAATCTTTCTGATATATCAGAGTTTTATCAGCCTCATATCAGATCTGGAAAGGTGATAAATCATATTGGAAGATTGACATGTGATTCACATTACAGATTTGCAGCTATTCAGGGAATTGGGTGTGAAATAAATTGTATTAATTTTTATACTCTTTGGAAAGGAGTATGCATAGATATATTTTCCATTTCAGATTAAATTTTCAGATCAGAGTTTGACAGCAGCAAGAATCATTCAGATAATGCTACTACTTCATCAGTTGATGAGATACAAGGATCCTCTCCTCTTCCTTCTTGCAGGTTCTACATTCTACCGCATGATCATGGAGTTCATGATTTGTTCAGCAAGTCCTTCATCCAGAAGTAGTTCATTCAGCTCATTAAAGTGAATATGAAGATATGCTTAAGACATATTTCAAATTTTGTGCCTTGTGCTATATTGAGGGAGGATTTTCCCCATGTGGTTTTTCCTCTTTCCTCACTTTTCTGGACATAATAATTGTTAAAGGGTGACCATAGCCTTGTTGTTGGGCCCTATATGAATCCATATGCATCCATATTTTTTGTCATACCATCATAAATTCAGACTTATAGGGGGGTGTTGGAATATATTAAACCCACTCATAACTTAGGATAAAATAATTAATCATTATTTGATTAATTATTCACCCACTAGCTTAATTAGTTGGCATCCACTTGCACCTTAAAGTCAATACAAGCCATCTATATCCTAGGAATGATTTATTTCTAATTATGGGTTGATATTTACCACCTTTTTACCATCTAGAATTAGTATACAACACTTTACAATAGATTCTGCTTTATTATGCTTTTCCTGCTTTTCTGTGGATAAGGTAAAGCTAGTCAAACTAGGAAACTGGGTGCTTTTGTTGCCAACCCATCCTTCATGAATTTTCCTCCATTTTCTAGGATTAGCATGTTTGTTCCATATCCTTGAAAACTCACTCATTATTTTTCCAATTTGTGAGTTCCTTGATATATTTGGGAAGTGCTTTAGCCACCTATGGGGGTTTGTTATATTTTGGTAAGTCAGCGTTTTTGAGCTTTATGAGTTGTCTCCGTACAACTCGATTTTCCCATGAGGGATGTAATATTTATGTACATTATTATTCATCATTATTCAATGTAAGGATACACACCAACATTCATCTCTTCATTCATGTGATTCTGTCTCTTTTTTTCTCTCTATTTTTCCTGTGTATGCTTTTGAGAATTCTTAGTAGTAAGATCTATTTCCTGTGTGTCTTCTTAGCATCATTTCTCATAGAATTGATCTATTATTTCTACATTCATGATGATGTTAATGATTCATGATTCATATACTGGTGATGATTTTGATGTTCCAGTATTCACATACTAATGATGATGTCAATGTTCTAGTATTCAGATACTGGTGATGATGTTTATTTTCTAGTACTCAAATACTAGTAATGATGTTGATGATTCAAAATTCACATATTGATGATGATGTTTATGTTCTCGTATTCAAATACTAGTGATGATGTTTATGTTCTAGTACTCATGTGCTGGTGATGATGTTCCAGTATTCACATAGTGGTGATGATGATGATGTTTCAGTACTCATGTACTGGTGATTATTTTTCAATATTAACATACTTATGATGATGATGATGTTCCATTATTCACATATTGGTGATGAAGATGATGTTCCAATACTGACGTACTAGTGACGATGATAATGTTGCTCTAGTGGTCAGATGTTGATGTTCATGGTGATGATGATGTTTCTCCAGTAGTCACATGTTGATATTCTTGATGATGATGATGTAGCTTCAACAATCACATGTTGATGTTCTTGATGATGATGTTGTTTCTCTAGTAGTCACATGTTGGTGTTTTTAAGTATGATGACGTTGCTCCAATAGTCACATATTGATGTTCTATTGATGATGATGTTGCTCCAGGAGTTACATGTTGATGTTGTTAATGATGATTAGGTTTCAACATCAACATGTTGATGTTGATGTTGATGTTGATGTTCTAGTTACATGATTTTGTTGGTGTTCCAAAACTTCCTATGACATATAGATTTACCAGTCAGTTGCACAGTTGTTGTTGTATTTGTAGTTGTTGTAGAATACCTTCCTTGTTGAGTGATAAAGAAATGTAACTTCAGAATATATTCTATTTGTATTTTTATTGTTATTATTAGTATTAATCCTTTCATGGATGTCATTCCTATGATCGGGGATGTTATTTATGTACTTGGTCATGTAAAATTATTAAGGTAATACCTCCATTGTAATTCGGGTCAATAGTGCCCATGGAAGTATTATTAAAATGTTGTTTCGAGTCCCCCAAGGCAAGTCGGCCCTGGTTGAGAGGCGAAGTCAACCCTATTGGTCTATTAGGATTCTCAACTAATGTATATAAATAGGTGAGGTGCCTCCCTCATTTGGACACACTCAAACTCAAGCAAGTTCATTAGAGAAACGAGGAGGAGTCCATTTGAGAGAGAGGAAGAAACTAGTCTTATTTCTGGGGTCTTACACTATACTTGTTTGAAGTCTATATCAAGGAATTTTTGTTGGATTTTATCCCCCACAAGGGTTTCCAAGGATAAATCCCTTTGTACTTTTTCTCTTCTATGCTTGTCATTATTTTAGTGATCCTTTTGTTTTGGCACAATAACTCTTAAAATATTAAAAACTTGAAGGTAAACATGATCCCCAAAATTGAATTCCCTATGCACTTGATTCTTATTTACATAGCCTTTCTATTTAGCTTTAGCCTCCTTTAATTTCTTCCTAATCTTTGGAACCTGGTCTTCTTAAGCAATTTTGGACCAAGCAGAATTTTGTTCATTTGATTATCCAAAATCACTAGTGTCTTACACCTTCTTCTACGCAAGGCTTCAACTAGACTCATTCCTAACTATGCTCATTGAACATTGTTATATCCAACTCTACATAATGTGAATAATATTCTCACTTGGGTGGTTTCTCCATCACATAAATGAAAATCATGTCTTCAATCACATGATTTACTCTTTAAGTTTGTCCATGTATTTGTAGATTGTAGGCAGTACTAAAGTTTATATGTGTACCCAAATATTCAGAAATACTTTTCTAGAAGTTAAAGGTAAATTTTGTATCCCAATTGGATACAATTACTTTGGGTTACCCATGTAATTTAAGTATTTCTTGAAGGAATATTATTTCTATCTCATCATCCTTGTAAGTAGATATAACTAGAATAAAACGTGATTCCTTAGACAATTTATCCACCACAGCCATGATGGAATCATGATTTCTTGAAGTAGTTGGAAATACGATAATAAAATACATAGTTACCATTTCCCATTCCCATTTTAGAATTGGAAAAAATTGTAATAAACATGTTGGATGTTGATGCTCAACCATCACTCGCTGGAATTTCATACATTTAGAAATATATTCAACAATGGGTGTCTTCATTACCAACAAAAAATATTTCTTCTTTGTCATCGCAATTGTTTTCTGATATCACGAGTGACCAAAATATGGCATTTTATGAATTTTATCCATAATAATTCACCTCAATTTTGACACAATAGGAATATAAATTATATTTTTATAAGTAAGAATTACATCATCCTCCAAATGATAACCTTCATACCTCTTATCCAATTTTTTCTATTGTAATTTAACTTTTGTTTTCACATAATGATCATCTAGAGTAAGAGAGTCATGAATCTTTTGCCTCAATTATTATTGGATAGTGATAATGAATTCCACATGCATTGCATGCAATTTTGTGCTAAGTGCATCAAATACTTTATTTTCGTTCTCGTTTATGTGTTTGATCTCAAAATCAAGATCACATAAAAATTCCATCAATCTATCTTTGCTTACATTTTTAGTTGGTTTTTGAAACAAATAGTTTGTACCATAGTGACATATCCTAATCTCAACTTTCCATCCCGTCAAATGGTTCCTCCACATTTTCAAAGCGTGCACTATGGAAACAACCTCTAAATCATGGGTAACATAATTGTTTTCATGTTATTTTAGTTTTCTTGACTCGTAATATACCACATGATTGTATTGCATGGTAAATCCCCCAAGTCCTTGTTTACATGCATGGATACAGACCACAAAATCCTTTTCATGGTTTGCAATTTTTAAAATTGGAGTACTTGTAAGAAGCTTCTTCAATAGCTAGAAGTTTTGTTCACAGTTTTGTGTCCACTCAAATTTTATTCACTTATTTTGCAAAGAAGTGATGGTGTGTGCAACCTTGGATAATCCTTTAATGAGCCTTTCGTAATAACTAGAAATACCCATAAAGGATTTCACATCTGTCACATTCTTTGGATTTGTCCAATTTATAATAGTCTCAATCCTTTCTAGATATATTGATATTTCTTCCTCTAAAATAATATGACCCAAATAATAATTTTGCTTTTAATAGAATTCACATTCTCTTATGTTTTCATACAACTTATTCTCTCTTAGCACTTACAAAGTTATTCTCGAATGTTCTTCATGGTCCTATTCACTCTTATGTTAAATAAGAATGTCATCTACAAAAAACAAGAACAAACTTGTCCAAATACTTGCTAAAAACATTTTTCATGAGGCACATGAATGTAGTTAGTGAATTAGTGAGACCAAATGGAACAACCACGAAATCATTGAGTCCATACCTTATTCTAAAATTTATCTTGTAGATATATCCTTCCTTTATTCTCACTTGATGGTAACCGAACCTCAAATCAACCTTTTAAAATACCTTTGCGCCCCTCATTTGACCAAAGAGATCACTGATTTGAGGTAAATGGTACTTATTATTTATTGCAACATTATTCATATGATTACAATCAATACATAAGCTAAGTTTCCATATTTATTTTTCACAAATAACAGGGGTGCTCCCTCTGGAGACACACTTTTGCAAATGTACTTATTTTCCAACAACTTTTGCAATTGCATTTTTCATCTCTAGCGATTTTGGTGTACTCATTCTATTAGGTGTCTTGGAAACTAGTTCAACTCCTAGCACAAGATAAATTACAAAATAAATATCCCTTTTTGGATGAAGTCCTATCACTTCATATGGAAACGCGTCCCTAAATTCTTGAAACATATGATAGTCCTCAAAATTCATAATTTCATTTCCTATTTTTTCCAATACATGTGATGCATGTATTTTAACAACCTTTTCTAAAGAGCTTCTTTAGATCAAGATGGAAAATTGTTTGATATAAACCACCTTTGGAAACCCTTTTCTTTCCTTGGGTTTCCTTATCCATTGATGCATTCAAAGAGATTTTTGTAGAAATACAGTTTAACTTTATGTGCTTCCAACCAATCCATTACAGTGAGAACATCATACGAACCAAGTGGAAAAATATTTATATTTTACCATGTGAAGAGTCCATCCATTTCTAATTGACATTGATCCACCACTTCACTAAATCTCCTCCTGGTTCCAGTGGCTAGCTCGAGTGGCCATGATTTACTATGCTTTGTTTTCTCAAAAGAACAAATCTCAACAATTTTAGGAGTGATATAATTGTGAGTAGATCTAGTGTCATTCAAAATAGAAATAGATTTTTTAGCAATCTTACCTTCAATGTAAAACACAAATTATTTATGATCTACTTGGTCGTAGTCTAGTGCATCATAGATTATAAGGATGGTCCTTGCTACATCACCTAAAATTTCAACATCTTGAATTTTGTGGACATTTTTGGAACTCCCATTTTGAGGTGGGAATTTATAAACAAATGGTCCTCTATGCATCCCAAAAAATGAAGTGGATCTATTGGCTTGTTTCCCATCATCCTATATTTCTTAGTCACACCTTGTGGTGGCTTCCTTTGTTGATTTCTAAAACGAGGAGGCTTGAATCCCCTGTTTATTTGGTCAAACTTCTCTTTCTTTTTTTCCTTCCGTTCCTTACATAATTTTTTCCTACTTTTGTTTTAATATTAACAATACTTGTCCTTCCTTATGGTTTAATATAGATTTTGATGTTCAACAAGCTCAATTATGTCCTTATATGACTTAGATAATCCACTTAGAAAACATTGAAATTTGACCTTACCATCTTTGATATACATATCATACCTCATTAGTTCAAAGAAATTATTGCCATATTCTTCCATGGTCATTTGTCCCATTTCAAATTATTGAACTCTTAAATTTTGTCATCATAATACCTATCGAAGAGGTATTTTTGCTTGAAAAAATTCTTGAATTACTTCCACACAATATTCCTGTCATTGATTGTATTGACTTCTATAAGGTGATCCCGCCATATACATCTTATTCCATTCAAATTATATATATACACCATTTCTTTCATGTTCCTAGAGTAGTCATGGGCTTGGAAACACTTTCTCATCCCATTAAAGACAAGCCTCGGCTCCTTGACTAGATTTTACTTCACCACCAAAAGTGGAAGGTTTGGCCTTCTCGAATTCCCCTTGTCTGTTGTTCTTGAAAGCTATGTTCCTCTTATTCTTATGAGATGGAGTGGTTGAATATTTAGTGGAGTATTTAGAGGTAGATAACTCACTAGAAGAGAATTATGGAGTATATCTCTTGTCTAAAGAAGCCCTTCTTGAGCTATGGGACATCTTTTGAGAATGAATCATTTATCTACTTCCACTCCTTTCCTCATTTCTTGAGTGCTTCCCATGGTGAAAATTGATTTCAAATTTTTATAATCTATTGGGCATGGCTTCTTTCAATTGGTCTTGTTCTTCTTGATCTATGATCATCCTCTCATTATCTTCTCTGCTACTATGTAATTCCAGTTTTAAGATTCTCATGGTTTTTGAAATATATGTAATTCCAGTTTTAATCTATCACTACATTCTCAACATGTATATTTTCTCCCATGGAATTTGTTTTAGTTACATAAGGATCCTTTGCATCACCCATGATCATGGCTTTCTTGGCCTAACCAAGATTAAGGATTTCCAAATTGCACTATACTAAAAGTCGGCCCTTAACTTCCCATGGTGTGATATTGTATATGAAAAATACCTCATATAAGAACACTTTTTAGCTTCATTATATTCTTAGAAAGTCATAAAATAAAGTTGCATGCATTCTAGGAACTACCCTTATTGATAACTTTTTTCCAATTATGGTTATGTGCACTTTTATGTTCAGTCTTTAGAAACACATGAATCACCCTTACATAGTATGATTGTTGCATTTGTTCATCTATGAATAACCTTTAATGACTATAAATATTCACATTTCTTATTTATTAGATAAAAGTAACAATCTTTCAAATTTTTCAAATTTTCTCAATTTTTCATGTAGGCCCATTTAGCTTGAAAGACCAACTTCAACCACATATAGAAAAAAATATAGGGATAACCAGATTTTGTTTTCTATTGAGGGATGGTAATAATCATGAAAAGTATTAATCAACGAATCTCATATTTTTTATTTAATGCTCCAATATATTTCTATAATTCTATGGAATTGACTACTTTTAACTTCTGCATCTTCTCCAAACTTAGTTTATTTTCCAAAAACTTCTATATCCCAAGCTGATATTTTTTGAAAAAAAATATCTAACAAAATTTTTTCATTTTGATGAGTAGGTAAAATGTCGAGTTCAGAAATTTTCTGGTTTCAATATCCGGGGCCACTTTTACCTCCAAGTTTTTCAAATTTCCTGAAATAGTGGTTTTTCACCTAGGATTCACACTTTTGGAATTTATCCATAAGCCACCATAGTTATCTATGTGTGTATACCACAACTTCAACATAACAATTTCATCCCCAATAGAGCCCTCGCCTGGTTAGTGGGTATTGATGTTTAAGAACTAGTATTTCATTTTTTCATAAAATGGGAGAAGAATGGTGCTCTGCTTCTCACTAATAGCTTTTTAGTATTCCCTAATGGAGTTGGGATTACATAGATTTCATCATATTCTTAGATAAACTTCTCTTGTTACGAATAGAACAATTTTTTGGTTCTATACGTGTTTTTAGATTTTCCATACTACTAACATGGAGTCTTACTAGAGTTTTGAGGTTTAAAATGGGCCTCATAAGGGAAATAATAAAATAAGAGTTATAATAATAAAATGAAAGTTCTAAATTTTGGAGGGGAAAAATAAAAACTAATTTTTCTTATCGTATTTTTGGCATATCTACTTATCAGTTCACCCAAATTTCGAGTTTGGGGATTTTTTGGATGTGAAATTTAATTCCACATCCAACCCATACCCACACGACATACTATTGAGGTACCCACGACACCTGAAAATGAAAATTTCAATTAAAAACATATTTTAATATTAAAAACTTTTTTTATTGAAATTTTATTTTTTGGTGTCGTGGGTACCTCAGAAGCATGCAGTGTGGGTATAGATGTGATGCAAAATTAAATTACGCATCCAACGAGTCCCCAAACTCGAAATTTGGGTGAACAGATATGGATTATGCCAAACATACGATAAGAAAAAGTAGTTTTTTGTTTTTCCCTCCATTTTATTTTTACAAATTTTACCCTTATGGTTGAAATCATCATCTTGAATCCTATTGGTTCATATAAAGTAAATTTTAATGGTACAATTTTTGTTTTGAGGCCGATTTTTTACTTCAAAACTCCCCTAATGATGACATGTTAAGTGGCAGGGGAGATGTGGAACTGTGTACACCTCAACCAGAATGATCTGATACTCCATTTCAGACTCCCCTTATCGACCTATTCTATTATAATTGGAAACATTACATGGAACTCATCTTGATATACCTTCATTAGCCTCATTAGGTAAGACTTACTCCATCAAACCCACAAGTGTTTATCATAAATATTTCACTAGGATCATCATGATAGACCTTCATTGGACTCATTAGGTGGAATTACTCCATTAGACTCATGAGTGTACATAAAAAATATTTCACTGGGATCATCTCGATAGATATTCATTTGACTCACTGGGTTGGGTTGGGATTACTCCATTGGACTCAGGAGTGTACATAAAAAATATTTCACTGGAATATCCTGATATACATTCATCAAACTCATTGGTCTGTATTTACCCCATCGAAATCATGAGTGTAAATTAGAAATATTCATTGGTCTCATCCTGATATATATTCATTGGTCTCCTTAGGTTAGACTTACTCCATTGGAATTACGAGTCTATATCAGAAATATTTCACTAGGCTCATCTCGATACCTTCACTGAACTCTTAGTTTAAGGATTTTCATATTGGACTCTTGTATAATTGTAAAAAATGTTTACTGGTATCATTCCAATAGAACCTTTATTAGACTCACTATTTTGGACTTTTCATAAATTGGACCCTCGTATAATCATCGAAAAAGTTTATTGAGATCCTCTCGATAGTACCTTTACTAAAACTCTTTGTTTGATACTTTTCATATCAAAATCCTATATAATCATTGGAAACGTTCATTGAGCTCATCCAGACAGAACCTTTATCAGACTCTTAGTTTCATACTTTTCATATCAAACTCCTAGGTTAACATTGGAAAGTATATCACCTGATTAGATTCTTCCAACGACCTTTATCCGACCTCGTTTATTGGATCCTCCTTATTGGAATCTCCTTCCTATAACATAACCAACATTCATCACACATAGATTTGTAATTTTCAAAATTTTCCCAATTTCGTAAGTTAATATACCATTCCTACTGGTAGACCACATATTTAATTCATCACTCTATTAAAATACCCTTTAACAATTTGTACCATGGATTTTCATGAAAACATTTTGTCAACACTTCTTGTGCAAACTATGATTTATACCTATAACTATGGATTCCAACCCATACAAACTCGATGTTGGAACTAAGAGTTCTAAGACCACTCTATCATATCCCCATCCATCATTGCAACCATAGAAGGATATTTACGAATTATAGATTTATAAATTTCACCCCATGGGCCGTAAATATGAATTCATAAATAACAAATGTATGTGCAGATGGAAAATACAAAACATAGGAGAAATAAAATTCTATCCACACGCACATCATGCATAAATATGCACATTCAATATAGGCATAAAATAAAATCATTCCTCATTCATATACCAGAGAATTATTATCTTTTAACAAAGAAAACCAAATAAATTAGTTGTGTAAGAGATATTTTCCACCCAATCATAGGTATCAACTATAGATACCACCATGGTGAAGAAACACTCACATGCATCTCTTGCTTATCTCACAACCTATTTTCTCTCATGCTTATCAAAACAACCCACCTATGATCATTTACAGGGATCTCACTTAGCCATCCTAGACATGGAACTCTTTTCTACTACCCCACACAACACAAAGAAGGCATTTCTCTTCATTGCTCTATAGTTACCTCAGAAAATCTAACCCTTACAATTCTTCCCAGTGTGTGCAAAAAGAGTGCAACCTACTATATGATGTTGGAGAACCTCTTATAACAATATTAATCCATGGATTATAAAGAGTTTAGAAGTAGAAAAACATAATGGGTAAATTTTACTATTTTTCCCAACCTATATTCTCACCTACAACCGCCTTCCTCTTCTAATATTTGCAATTTCCCTTCACAATTCAAATTTATGGTTATTTCACAATTTGGTAATGGTAATGGTAATCAACAAGAGAAACAATCGACCTATTGTAAAAGTGCATGAGAAAAAATGGATGATAGACTCAAAAGGGGATGCAAAAGGATAGTGAAAAAGACAATTGATATAACTTTTGGCCATAGAAGAGAGGACTCTTACAACTATCATATAATTATATCCATCCCACGCCTCCATAACTACATGAGAAATAATTTCCCACCAACCTCACAAATGCATTCAATGATTGTATTTAATAGTTAAAGGGAATTAATTGGCTCATTTAAAGCATATAGAAGAAAATGGATGAGTTCTAAGGCTAACATTTAGCAATACAGGATTTAATCTCTCATAGTTCCCTTTTCCTCTTCCTCTTTAGTGCTCTTTACACCTTGGACCATTTTATTATTTTTCTAACATAATATTTTTGCATAGGTTTTGAGTTAGCATGCCAAGCTAACCACATGGTCCACATAGAGATATTTACATTATACATGTTTATCCCTTCGCTAGTTGGGGTTTGGTCTTGTGATCCACATTAGGAATCCATACTAGCGTATTTACATCATTTACACAATTTGATTTAATATAAACCAAATCAAAACTAGGGGTATTATAGAATATCACATTATTATATATTTTCTTTTATTCATAGTTTTACATACATACCCACACTATGAAAAACATAAGAACTACAACATAATCCTATCCCACCATGAGGACTCATACTCGTTCACTAGAGCTTGGCCTGATCTCCATAGCAAAAATACTCATTTGAAATGCATTTAAATTATTTACACCGAGGATCATTAACTTAACCCACATGTCTTGACTCCCATCATATACACATGTCTTAACTCCAATCATATAAATAAAATCATTTGAATAAATACATAATTTAATATATTATATTTTAGGAAAACTATGAAAAACATAAAAACTACAACATAATCCTATCCCACCATGAGGACTCATGCTCGTTCACTAGGGCTTGGCCTGATCTCCATAGCAAGAATATTTGCAATGCATTTAAATTATTTACACCGAGGATCATTAACTTAACCTACATGTCTTGACTCCCATCATATGCACATGTCTTGACTCCAATCATATAAATAAATACATAATTTGATATATTATATTTTAGGGGTGAAAACAATGATATTACACACCATTGATGAATTAAAGTTGAATTAGTTGTTTAAGATTAAAAAAGGAAATAATACCATAGTTATTTGGCTTTAGTTGGATGAATTGGTTTACTAATAGGTGAAGGTTGTGAATTAAAGCTTAACTGAGACGATGGAACTAGTGAAGGGAATCACCTCCTAGATGAAAGAACTTTACAGTGATATTGTTTTCATGAGTGAACTCGGCATAGTAATAGTGAAGGATTTGAATAGATGTTAAGTTAGGTTGGTTTACTACAGATCAGAAATGATGATGTGAATGTTGCATGGTTGTGTAAAATTTTACATGAATACTTTCTTTATGTATGATAAATGATTACTTGGATGAGGGGAAAACTTAGAGGACATTGAGATCCTTGAGTTAGGATGTTGATATATCATTGGATAAGGTTGGAAAGTATAAAATTTTGTTTTGATGTTTTATGTGTACTTGCCTGGGTTGGATGTTAGTGATGTCTATGTATTTAAGAAAGTGCTTTAGGATTCACTATATAGAAGCCCAGGATCAAAGATCCCTAAGATAAAACAATAATTAAGGGGAGGTATGAGATTTAGTTGTATCTTGACTATGGGATCTCCATTAAGGAGGAGGAAGGGAAAATATAAGGGCCATCAAGAAAAGTTAAAAGAGTGATATAAATAGTCAAAGGAATGACCTCAAGTTATAAGTTAACGTTTTCTTAGTAACCTTTATAGAGTGTGATTTAAGTTAGCGTTTGCTTAGTAACCCTTATAGAGTGTGACTTATAGGGAAAAATCATGCTACCATATTCAAACATATAGTAGATAGGTTTTATATCCTATCCCACGTGTATTTTACCTAAACCATAGCTTGTATTATGTAATCTATGAATTATAGATGTGGTAAAGTCTAAGGAATCCACATCTTACTTGGTGCCAAATGACTATGAAGGATTAAAGAATATTTTAACAAGTAGATATTAAATTAAAAGACCCAAGAATGAATTTGGATTGTCAAGCACCCAAAATGAGGAACCAAAGTAATTTGGGCTTGAAGCACCAAACTGGTTCCACAATGTAAGCGGTACCTAAAATAATATGATTATTAACACTAACAAAACAAAGTTATGATAATCAAATCCATAAAGACTACTTATGCCATATCTTGGAATTGATCTTTGCGTGAAGCTTAACTATAACTATAGCATTGAGAAAACTAATGGAGGGTGGAAATATTATTATAGACTTAAAAGAATTGGTAATCATCAAACATTTGTCTTTGGTATAAGAAGAAACGCCTCTTCCAGACTCTCATCACTACTATTATCTTATATGGATGTGAATTTTTGGGCCAAAACAACTTTAGATATTTGTAGGGAAGGATTTAGAAAATCCAAAAGCATTTTAGAACATACAATATCAAAATTAAAGACAATAGACCATATGTTATCCTCCTCGTAGAATAAATAATCTCCCCCGTTGAGAGCATAGCTATGACTAGTTACCTTATTTACAAGAGTTTAAGATAAACAATATGAGAGATAAGAGGCTCCCTGAGATTTATTCAATCTCCAATCAAAACCACCAGTGGATTAACCGCGGGAGGCATGAAGATGGTAAGTCTTGGCTAAATCACTAGGGAGTCATAGAGGAGGTACTTTGCAAAATAGTGAGTTTATTAAAAACATTAGTGCATCAAAATTTATGGATAAGTTGCAGTGTGATAAAGAAGTAGAGGATAAGGAAAAATTAAAATACAATAATGAGGTGATCAATCACAATCTAGAATATCAAAAGTATCTCTCTTTAGTTATTTTAAAGAAGAAAATCAACATTTCTAAAACAACAAATTCTCACAACCTCCATAGGAGGGTGTTGGACAATTACTAAAATATCACTGGACCAAACAAATTGTCATTTTTTTAGACTAAGAAGGTTGAAGATAAAAAATCACATTATCTTAGAAGGTCATGCATACACCCACATTAGATTGCAATTTCAAAACATTTACTACAATATTGATCTTTCTAACATTTTAACTCAACACAACTAGATGGTAATCTAAAAATGCTTCTCTTAAAGCTTTTCTAACACATAAATAAAATTATAAAAATTCAAACCAAATAATTCCTTATCTTTTTGAGCTATGATACACCAAAGTTAATCTAATAACTATAACCATAATCAATATAACTAAATTTATAATCATAGAGAAGAAGGTGATAAAAAACTAGTAATTACCATCCTTAAGAGGCCATACTTCTACATTAAGTTATGGGTAGTTGAAAAAGGTTTTAAAAAATAGAAGTGGGTCAGATTACACCACCTATACTAATATCTTTCATACCAAACATATACATATAACTTGATATGGATATTAAAAAATTAAGTTATTGGTAATTGAAAAAGGTTATAGAAAATAGAAGTGGATCACATTACACCACCTATACTAATATCTTTCATATCAAACATATACATATAACTTCATATGGATATTAAAAATCTAAATTATTTAAAGTTCATTTTATTTTAAAAAGTTTATTTTATTTTTTAAATTAATATGACATTATGTAAAACTTTAAAAAAAATTAATATCATATTTTTATAATAAATAATATTTACTTAATATTTAATTATATATTAATTAGTAAATTACATTATCGATATTTAAATTCATCACTTACAAATATAAAATTAATTTCAGATTTTTATAAGTTTTTAAATTAAAAAATTATAAATTAATGTAAGTAATAAATTAATTTTGATATACAACTATTAAAATATTTTATTAATATATAAAATTTAAATTATTTTTTTTATTAATATAATATTATTTTAACTTAAAAAAAATTAATATCATTATTTTTAAAATAATAAATAATATTTATTTATTAAAAGTAAATTAATTATATATATATATATATATATATTAGCTTATTCATTCAATTAAAGTGTTAGCAAGGCCAACAAAAAATTATAAATAAACAAAAAAAATATTATTTTTAAAAGAAATCTTAGTTTTAAATTAATATGATATCATTTGGAAAGTAAAAAAATGAATATAATATTAGTTTCTTTTTATAATAATTAATATTTATTTACTAGTTAATTATAAATGAATTAATTATTATTATTTTTTAAATTTTTATTTATATATATAATTTGTATTGAGAGTAAATCTGATCTATCGACATAAAGATAAAGAGTAACAACAAGATATAAATTATATAATTGTCTTAAAATATTATTTCTATATTAAAAAATACTATATAAATATATTTAAATATTTACTATAATTTTTATGTTTTTTATATATTATTATAATATAATAATTTATAAAATAAAAAATAACATAATATTATAATTCTGAAATTTTATCTTTTGTTATTTTAATTTTAATACGATGGATTCAAATTTATACACTATAAACATGAGTAATTAAATAAAAAAATTCAAAAAGAAAGCTAAAATGGATAAATAGTAATAATATAATACATTGAAAAAAAAATCAAATCTCCTACCATAAAAAACACTGTTTAACATTTTCAGGATTTAATTTTTCACTTAATATAGTCAATGTATTGTTAGATATAATGTAGATGATGTATTTGTGATGTTTTCTATATCCAAACATTTCGTTTGAACAACTCCTATGCTCTAGGGTTTGATCCACTTTTATTGATCTAGTTTAGCTTATTACTTTTCTATATCTATAACCTTTATTCCTAAATACAATCGAGTTGAGTGTTTCTCCTCCTCTGTGTCTGAGCAATCATTTGTGCTCGGCTGGTTTCTTCCTTGGTTTCTCTAATTTGGTATCAAAGCCAAGTTGAAGGATGCTGTGAGGGAACCAGAAATTCGTTGAAGAAAGTGTTGTGTGAGGGAACTATCTGTTTTCCATGGAGAAGCTAAATGCTAAAATATTAAGTGTTGGGTGTGAGAAGTTGAGAGTTGCAACTCGACCTGACAAAAGAAATATTTTCCCTAGTAAATATTTTTTTTCCTCAGGTAGAGAAACCACTCCTACTCTTTTTTGAAGGAGAAAACGTTGTTGTTGTTTTTGAAGGGGAGATTATTACTACAATTTTAAAGAGATACTGCTCCTCTGATTGAGATCGCCAAGCGAAGGATTTCCACGTGATGGGATAAAATCATAGTAAAATTGTTTTTACTGAGATAAGGAAAAATAAAACTCAGAGATCACGTGTATGGACACCTCAAAGGATGAAAGCTGAAAAGAATTGTATCACGATTACAATTAATTATTGTATTTAAAGGTGTAAATTCATTATTGTTGGTATATAAAAAACACAACAATCAAAGTATGATAGGTGATAGGAGGCCGTGCCACAGTTCATTCCATTTGCATAAGGAGCATACATTGATCAGTTTTGACGGCACATCTTCAACATATATTTTTTTCTCTCTATTTTGGACGGTGCATCTGCTGAAGGATGACAGAGTGCCGACAGTGCTATTTGGAGGAGAAGGAAGTGGGCCGACAGCATTGATCTGGAGAAGAGAAAAGGAGCCAGTGAGCCCTTCCTTAACCAATATTTTTTCGGCGCGGGATCTGGTCTCATTGTGATTTTGATCAGCGCTAAATCTGGGAAAATACTAGAGCACCGGGCTGTTGCCTGGTTTGACAATGAAGAGGTGAGATATATTTTTTTTTCTCTCGTGTCTGGTCGAAATTATTTGTCATTCAACACTGTAAAGATGGATAACATGTCCCTTGTCGATTTATACATTATTGAAGCATCAAAATTTGATGGGGAAAATTATGTAAATTGGAAATTTAAGCTGATTAATGTACTTGAAGCTCTTAGTTTGTGGCTGATTGTGAAAGGGGATGAACAAAATCCTACAGATCCATTGTCTCTCTCAGATTGGAATTTGAGGGAAACCCAAGCAAAGGTGTTGATTCGTATGTCTGTAAAATACAACATCATACCTCACATCAAAAATTCCAAGACGTCCAAAGACACATGGGACAAGGTGAAAGGTTTGTATGAGATGTCTAACTCTAATAGAATCTTTTTTTTAAAGATCAAATTATTGTCTATCAAGATGGATGTGAATGAAACTATGAATAAATACCTCTCCTGCATCAAAGACTTTTGAGATCATCTGGGTGACATAGGTGAAGAAGTATCTAGTACTGATCTGATATCCATCTCATTAAAAGGTTTGTTGCCAGACTACAAAATATTCATCTTAGCACTTGAAGCAAGATAGACGCCCCCTACATTTACAGATCTCGACGGAATCCTAATACAAGAAGAAGAAATAATGAATATGTACGAGCCTGAATCTCAGACTTCATATCAGGTGTTGATGGCAAGAGGAAGATACCCACACAGAGGAAATCACTGGAACTCACACAGAGGCAAGTTTTGTGCAAGACATAGAGGTATGTCACACAATGACTCTAGTGCTAATAAAGAGGTTGTATGCCATTATTGTGGCGAATCAGGTCACATAACTAAATATTGTTTTAAAAAGATAAATAACACTCAAACAACAGATACAGAAAAAATAATGGAAATTATGTTAGAAAAGACACCCCTGATGTCAATGGATTTAAAAACCTAAGACTGTTTATATCTGAACATGCTTTGTCTCCTGAGACAGATGATGAAAATGCATGGTTCATAGATTCAGGTGCATCTTCCCACATGTCCTGTAATAAAGATTGGTATGATGAGTATTATGAAAATTCTAATGGCACACATATCTATCTAGGTGATAACAGGTCCCACAAAATCCTAGGTTATGGAGTGATAAGTGTTAACCTACCTGATGGACATTTTAAATAGACACATAATGTGATGTACGTCCCAATCATAAAAAGGAATCTAATATATGTTTCTGTTATCACGGATAATGATATGAAAGTTGAATTTGATAAATATAAGTTCCATGTCAAATATCCAAGATCACTATAGGCTTATAGGGACAAGATACAGACTTGGTGGATTGTACAAGCTGGATGCAATCAAGGGAAATCATCAAGCACTAGCAGCATCAGCTATTTCACATGTCGAATTGTGGCATCAAAGGTATGGACACCTCAACGATAATGATCTCATGTTATTACAGAAAAATTCGATGGTTGAGGGTTTTCTTGTCATTAAAAATGATCATTTTGAATGTGTTGCATGTGCACCAGGGATGATTTTAAAAACACCCCTGAAATTTATATGTATAATAAATTGGTGAATCTCCTTAACATATAGAAAAATTGAAAGCTATTTTATCAATAATATAATATGTTATATAATTTTTTGGCTAATCTTTTGTTCTGTTTTAGAATATTGTAAAATATTGGTGAATCTTTCACTAAACTATAAGATATTGTAAAAGCTTACAAATATTTCACTGAATTATAAAGTATTGTAAAATCTTGGAAAATCTTTCATGATATTATAAAACCTTGTAATGTATTGGTGAATCATTTACTAGGAAGACTCGGTTTTGATTCAACAAAATACTAAGGTAGTGCAGTAGAAGAGCATATACCATAGCTCAAATCTCTCAAATCCTATACCCTCAAATGAACAAATGCATGAATGAGGAGGGTTTTATTTATACATTTCACAAGAAATATTGGGTCACTCACAACTAGAGGCGTTGGTAAAACACAACTACACTAACTAGATTTAGGGAAAGTGGGGACTCCACTTTTTATCTTGTCTCTTAATGGTCCAATGGACATGTGGGTACCCAAATATTGACATATTGACAAATTGACAGAATTGAACACTTTACATTGTGGAGTGATTATGGCACCCACAAACCATTATTACAACATGGAATATTATCGAGACCCACAACCTTAATATCGTGTAGGAATTCCCAATTATATTATTTTCCAAATCTCTCATTTTTAAGCTACCCTTTAAGAAAAAAAATAACCTTGTTATCTGTTTATAGATACAAATGCCACTTTTTCCTTTCTTTTCTTGACAATCAAAATATGAATTATGTCACTTGATTTAGAATTTTTAGAGTTAGTTAGAAACCTGCAATGTTTATTAGAAATAAGAACGTACACTAACAAGAAAATAAATCACCGTTAATGCATCATCACACATATCATTACAACTACTCCATTAAATACTACTTTTTCTCAGATAAACTAAGGAGGTGTTTGTATCCATGTCCTTGAAATTTTTGAAAGAATGCAAAATGTGGTAAAATTGTTTTGTCACCCTCATTGAATGCAAAATATTAGATATCAAATAAAATAATGTCTAAATCTCAAGTCAAACATGTGTTGTACATATTTATACAATCATGATGGAAATGAAGTATCGTGTTAGAGCTAAATCATATATTTATCATATATAAATAGATCCATTTCTAGACGATGATAGAAATTACACATCAAAACAAATTACCCAAAAACATTTTACTTCTGAATGGCCCTTACAAAAAAAATATCATAAAATAAGTACCGAACCAAACAAATTTAGGTCGCAAATAAAATTGACGAACTTTGAAATACGAATACAAAAATATATTAGTCACGAACTTCTCAATACAAATAAAAGAATCTACAAGTACGCTTTGGACAACTCTACAAGAAGACAACCAAAATAATGACCATTCCACTATAACCCCACCATTATAATCAATGTGCATTCATTTATATTACAAACATCCCAAACATCAGCAATAGAAGACATAAAATATGAATATATGCACTCTCATTAACCCCTTAGATCCAGTAATAATTGCAGAGCAAGATCCTAATAAAAACACATATTAAAAAAATTGGTTAAATTTAGTTTGAATATATAAAAACCATGTGGCATCTCTCCATTAAGAGTAGCATCCACTAACAACATATAAATGGAATTCGATAGTTTAAACATGACAAGGAATAAAATAAATCATATCTTTTGAGCTCTATAACACTTTCAGTAAACCAATACTCCCATGATAGAATAAAACCCTCATAACACCGAATGATCCCTAAGAATCAAAAGTGCCCCAGATTTCAACAAGCCTTAAAAAAAATCCATGATAAAAAAAACATGATAAAAGGTAAATTTACAATATAATAATATATTGTAACTGTGGATAAAAAGCATAAAAAGTATGATAAAAAGAATAACATGTTAATTATTGGATAAAAAGAATGATGTGAGTTTGTATTCTCTGATAAGGTGTTGGGTGGCATGCCCCGTCAAGACTTGAGATTTCGACAATGGAGATGTTATGCAAATATTAAAATGTCAAGAAAACTAAGAATGAAAAGTGGAATCACATCAACCAAAACCTTCACCCTGCAAGCGCAATCTGATGTGGGTGAACCATGGATCACTTTAGCCTTTAAATAGAAAATAATAGCCCTTGATTCTCTCCAATACTGGAAATCAAGTGATTAAAGAAGGTATCACATGAAATCGACTAAAAATAAAGTAAAATGCAACCATATGCCTAAATGACAAGGAAAATATAGGGAGAAATAACCTGTAGGATCCTCCATTGCTGAAAATTGGGGGTGAAAGAGTGATTTCACTAGATTTTCTCTAGAAATTGGGGGCGAAAGATAGATTCGAGGGAGATTTTGCTAGGGAGAAAATAGTGTTTTTCATTTTCCTAAGTAATATACGAGAGGCAATTTTGGATTTATTTTTTTCTAATCAATATTGGGCGAATATGTTTTAGCTAAAAAAACCCTTTCCATATAAGAAAATAGCCCACTAAAATTTTGTAACCCCCTTAATATAGCCCCTAAAATTATCCATGATGTGCACTAGGAAAACAACACATAAATTAATTTCCTAACCATGAAGAGAAGAGGGAGACCGAACTCCTTGAACTAATACACACTGATATATGTAGACTTGTGTAGACCAGATCACTTGGTAGTGCATGCCATTTTTTGATATTTGTTAATGACAGATCCAGGTTCACATGGGCTTACTTCATCAAAAGGAAAAATGATGTATTCGAATACTTCAAGGAATTTAGAATCAAATTTGAGAAGCAGATAGGTAAATACTCTAAAATGCTTAGATCGGATCAAGGTGGTGAGTACACTTCTGGAGCTTTCAGAAGATACTATATAGAAAATGGAATTCAACAGTAATTCAGAGTCACTAATACACCTCAGCAAAATGGAGTTGCTGAGAGGAGAAACAGAACAATGGTGGAATGTGCTCACATCATGCTCCAAGGTAAACATATTTCTAATGGCTTTTGGAATGAAGCAATTAATACTGCTATGTACTTAAAGAATAGGATTCCAACAAAGAAACTATAACTTCAAACCCCCTTTGAAGTCTTTCATGGCTATAAACCTAAAATTAGTCATTTAAGAATATTTGGTTCTATGTATTTTGCACACATACCTAAATATGACAGAAGAAAATTGGATGCAAAATCCATTGAATGTGTCTCTGTTGGCTATTGTGATGATAAAAAAGCATACAAACTGTTTCATCCTAGTTCACACAAATTGATTGCTAGTAGAGATGTTGTATTTCATGAAAATACAGATATGTGTAACACGATGAATAATGTTGATGAATAATTGATCCCAGATGAGTCTGGAAAAGTAGATAAAATTCTTCAAAAAGTGCAGGAACAGTAGCAAGTGTAACAATAACAACAGGTTCAGGAACAGGATTCAAGCATGAGTGATACCACCTCAGGTGATAAACAACAGAAGACAGAAGAATCATGGATGGAACTCCAACAGGTACTGTAGTACCTAGAAGGTCAACTCGTCAAACTCATCCTCAAGTAAAATTTAGAGATTATGCCTTGATGACTATTATAATGAATGTCATAAAGCCATTAAATTATGAACAAGCCAAAGATAATGAAGAATGGGTAACTGCAATGAATGAAGAATATAATTCTATTATGAGAAAAAAAACTTGGGATTTGTAGAATTACCCAAAGATAAAGCGCCCATAGGATCAAAATGGCTATTTAAATATAAACTTAAAGCTAATGGTAGTATTGACAAGTTCAAGGAAAGATTAGTTGCAAAGGGTTATTCTCAGAAAGAGGGGATTGAATTTGAAGAGACATATGCACCAGTAGCTAAGTTAAATACTATCAGATTGCTAGTTGCATTAGCTACTAAACATAATTTGAGAATACACCAGATAGATGTCAAATCTGCTTTTCTAAATGGTGATTTAAAAGAGGAAGTATACTTAGTGCATCCTAAAGGTTTTATTGAGAAAGGACAGGAGTAGCTTGTGTGCAGTTTAAGGAAAGATATATATGGACTGAAACAGGCTCCTAGATCATGGTACATCAAGATTGACACCTTCTTCAAACAACAAGGATTTCTCAAAAGTAAAAATGATTCAAGCTTATATATTAAATCAAATAAACAAGGAAATGTTTGCTTGATATCCCTATATGTGGATGATCTTATCATTACAGGTGGAGCATATCAATTAGTTGCAGATATTAAAAGTAATTTGTCACAGGAATTTGAAATGAGAGACCTTGGTGACTTACATTTTTGTTTAGGCATTGCTTTTTGGAGAGAATCTGGTAAAACATTCATCACTCAAAGCAAATATGCAAGGGAAATACTTGACAGATTTCAAATGAGTGAATGCAAATCTGTATCCACTCCTTTGGATCAAAATGTCAAATTATACAATAGTGATGGATCTAAAGAAGCTGATGGTACTTTGTATCGTCAACTAGTGGGTAGTCTAAACTACCTCACTACTACCAGGCCAGACCTATCATATTTTGTTAGCATCCTTAGTCAGTCCTTGGCTAAGCCATGTGAAACACATTGCAAAGCTGCAAAGCAGGTCCTAAGATATTTAAAATGAACTGTTAATTATGGTCTTTTATATACTGATGTATCTGATGTTCAGTTGGCACGTTACTCTGATTCTGACTAGGAAGGAAATATTGATGATAGAAAATCCACTTCAGGATATGCTCTTAACATTGGTTCGGGAGTCATATCATGGAGCAGTAAGAAACAACCAATTGTTTCTTTGTTATCCATAGAAGTTGAATACAAAGATTTAACCAGTACTACTTGTGAAGCCATTTGGTTGAGGCGCATTCTTGAAGATGTTGTAACGCAACAAAAACAAGCTACCAGAATCCAGTGTGACAATCAAAACTCAGTTAAGATGGCACACAATCCAGTCTATCATGCCATATCCAAACATATTGAGCTACAACATCATTTTGTAGAGAATGTTGTTGATATTTTTACTAAACCAGTTGGAAGGATCCACTTAGACGATCTTAGGAAGAAATTAGGTGTTGTCAAAAATCCATTTCTGCATTAAGGGAGGTTGTTAGATATAATGTATATTATGTATTTGTGATGTTTTCTATATCTAGACATTTCGTTTGAACAACTCCTATGTTGTAGGACCTGATCCACCTTTATTGGATTTAGTTTAGCTTATCAGTTTTCTATCTATGTAACCTCTATTCCTTAATACAATCGAGTTGCATTAGAGGAAATTTCAATTTAAAATGGACCTTTCAAAAATAATACAAATTCCATGTCATCATGTATTAGCCAATCAAAATGCTTTAAAATTAAAAAAGGGAGCACCTCTTAAACAATTTTTTAATATAAATTTGGGGATAGGTATCATAAATAAAACTACTTTTTTTGTTCGTATTTTCGACATATCTCCCTATGTTTTTACTCAAATTTCGATCGAGAGAGCTCGTTGGATGCGAAATTAAATTCTGCATCCAACGAGTACCCACTTGGCATACTTTTGACGGGCCCCCCTACCCCAAAAACAAGAAATACCTGAAAAAATGTGATGATGATGTCTTATTATTTCTTGTTTTTGGGGTAGCGGGGCCCATCAAAAATATTCCAATTGGGTACTAGTTGGATGCGAAATTTAATTCCGCATCCAAAGAGCTCTCCCGATCAAAATTTGAGTAAAAACACAGAGATATGTCGAAAATACGAACCAAAAAAAGTAGTTTTTTCTTTTCTTCTTCCAAAATTAAGAAATGTTATCTTATTATTTTAACTATTATTTTATTAATTTTTCTTAGGAGGCCCATTTTGAGTTGAAATTTCCTCTAATGAGTGTGTCTCCTCATGTGTGTCTAAGCGAGCCTTTGTGCTCTGATGGTTTCCTCCTTGGTTTCTCTAATTTGTATATTTGAGTCCAAACTAAGCAATAAACACATATATGGAAACTTAGACAAAACCCCAATGCAACATCATACAAAGAGAGAGAGATCACTAAATGAAACTATCATGGCTCGAATTAACAATGGTGGTTTGAGTATCTTGAACGACACTGCCAGTCTTCAACATTATTTTATATTTAATAATATTCTTGAAATCTGACCAGACCATCGTTGCACTCTTCCCCAATAAGTCCTCTATGAAGTCCCCCTTCCATTGTTTCTCCATTCTAGAATTGAGAGCTGCTACAAAGCCAGTCTTCATACCTTCACAATACTGTAAATACATGCCTGTTACCACCCCTCCTGCATCCCACCGTTGTTGACTGTTATTTAATACCGATGGATTTGAGACATTGAATCCTGCAACTATTATTTTATTTTATTTTCTTGTCCATCTTCAACATTAATTTATTTTTAATAATCTTCTTGAATTCTCACCAGACCATCATTGCACTCTTCCCCAACAACTCCTCTATAAAGTCCTCCTTCCACTCCTTCTCCATTAGGGCATTCAGATATGCTACAAAGCCAGTCTTGATATCTTCACAAAACTGTAAATACATGCATGTTACCACCCCTCTTGCATCCCACCGTTGTTATAACGTGCTATTGATGGTGATATACCATAAATAGCCATTTCATGTCTCTCTAAATAATTGAACGAGTTCAGGGCATATTTCGTACTCCAAATTTCCAAACTCAAATAAGTAAAAGAAACAAAACATATAAGAAGAAGAAAGAAACATACAAAATAGATAAGTTAAGATAAGTTTATCACTCTTTTATTTTGGAGAATTGAAGCGAAACAGTGTTTCTTTTTCTTGGATGAAGGCTGTAAAAGGCCATCATCCATTGCAATATCTCTTGTCGAAGCGCAATATGTTCACGGGGCTCGTCAACTCTCTGGCTACACAACAGATAGCTTCTTTATCTGATGAGATGATGTGAAAACCGATGTATAATAGAATATCCTAAAATGCAACCCCTAAAATATATCTTTGATCATTTTCTAAAATATATTAGAAATATTTTTCTAAAATATTCTAAAAATAAAAATAAGACTAATTTTGAAGGTGTCTTGCGTGATACTTCCCTAAATATCTATATATATTATTAAAATTCTCAACATTCATAATTAAGTATACTTTATAAAAATTCTTAACATTCATGCGATAAAGATTCTAAATCGTCTTTATTATATATTCTATAACTTAAGATCAAACAATATAATTGAAAAAATATTTGAAAAACTATTGAATATCAATTTGTTTAGAATATATATATATATATATATATATATATATATATATATATATATTTGTTA
>LPNX010553885.1:127951-137953 GCA_001517045.1 Pseudotsuga menziesii
ATTTTATACAAATATGCAAAAAAAATTTATAGACTAGCATAAATAGCAAATGAGAACTTATAAGACTATAAATTAATTTCATTGTTGTAAGAATAGTTTATTTATATTTTATTATAAATTTATAATTTAAATTTAAAATAAATTTAATTATTTTAAATTGAAAAAAAATATTTTTTAGTTAAATATTTTTTTATACTTCAAAACAACCTAAACCGTAGTGATTTTTTCATAAACATAGTTTCTACATATATGTATGTGATTTTTGATATACATACTTTCTCCATATACCTATATGGATAATATAGATATATGTATAACTTTTATGCCTAAATATAAATAATGTGATTCATTTTTGATATAATGAATTACACTTATATCACAATAAGAGAGTGACAGTGACATTGCTAGTTATTTTATATAATTAAAAGTTATAAAACAAGGCAGTGACATTGCCGATGATAACTTTTGTTTATATTAATTATTCAGTTGAAAGTTCTAAAAACTCGATTAAACATGCCATATTAAATTTACAGGATAAAACAATTCAAGCTGGTGGCCATGAATCGATCTGTCCGCTCTCTGTTAATTCGAAACCCCTTCCTTATATTTTATTCTTTGAATGATAAATGCCAACCATCTTCACAAATACTAAAATTGCAGTTTGTGTACCAACGAGACCTGTACCCAACGCCAAAAAAATGGATATTCTCTCTCAATTTCCGAGACCTGCGACATACCCAGTTTCTGCCATAGTCATCGATCCCTGCCAGAGATCAGGGTTTATATTCTCGCGAAGGAAGTTTGACATTGGGATTTTTAGAAAATCTTCGTTCAGAGTAGTTAAATCGTGTAATCTATTCGTTGGGACCCAAGCAGCTGCTACAGTCGAAGCGCCGGTACTCGTTATGATGAGGATATTTGATGGCGGTAGCAGCCGAGCAAGAATGGCGCAAACTCAAACTCAAACATGCGTAGATTCATGGAAGATGAAACATTTTTCAAGGAGAAACTGCAGATTCAAGGGCGCAAACTCAAACTCAAACATGCGTAGATTCATGCAAGGAAATTACAGGAAAATTTCAGATCAAAGCAAAGGTTGAAGGAATGAGTCTGAGATATTTGGAGAACAGATGGAAAACACAGTCCTTTGCGCCAACAACACTGGGCGTTATCACATCACAAGAAGAAGATCAAGACCCACCCTTAGTTATCCTCACACACATTTATATCATACGCCAACTAACAACCGATCAAAATCGACTCTCACCACACTGGTATATTTCTTGGTTAGCGATTGCATACTCCAAAATTCTAAAAGGATTGGTGGCAACGACTTTCAATAGTTGGGGGAGGCAACACCGACTCTGGGTGTGTGAAGGGAAAAACCAAGAATTCATCCTAGTTTATAACCCTGGTCTGCTGGCTGCAGGGTCGAGGCCCAGGACTTATTGATGGTCTATCGACATGATGAGAATGTCGATCAAGAAGCCAAGGAACTCGATGACAGGGTGCCTCAGTTCTTGCAAGTTTTTGTGCAGAGAGAAAATGTCGATGTCGAGAATCCGGGGGGCGAACAGTCTGAGTCCTCAGGATTTAGAGTGGAAAATAGCTTCATACAGTCGAGCGCTCGGCTGTCGAATGCGGATGGATCAATTGCAGGGTGTTTCGGCAGCGCGAGAAAGGAAGGGCTGCTGCTATCCGAGGCCGACGAGGAGTCGAAACAGCTGCAATTTGCTTGTCGGTTTGCTCATCGTATTTTTGTGTCAGATGTCATGTCGCAGCATCGATGGAGCGACAGGAAGCCTTCGGATCTTTTGTTTCTAAGCTTCCAGATGATCACAACCGACAGCGGCCGCATGGCCTTCGCAGATATTAAGCCGACAGATGAATTGGAAACGAACAATAGTGAGGCAAAGAGACCCGGTAGGTTCCATGGTCCACACGGCAGCGGCAGCGGCAGCGGCAGCGGCAGGAGGCATGACAGATGGCAATGGGATATTTTTTTAATTTTATTATTATGACGTCATCTTGCCACATGTCAACTCAAATCCAGATACCAAATTCCAAAGTTGACATCATCTTCTATCCACCAATCAGCTGTTTACAAAAATAGATTTTTAACAAAATAAAAAAAAAAATTTTTACAAACCCTTAAGTCATACTTTGCAAAACAGGTTTTAATTCTTTATAACTGCCTCAAAAGACACCAACTAATACCAAAGTCAAAGGGGTTTGACTTGTGATCGATTACAATATACCTGCCTGAGGCAGGTATAATAAGTAACTTTAGTTAAATTTAATGTTAATTTGTTTAGAATATATATATATATAGTTTGTTAATATTAAATCATCTTAATTTTAAGCAACTTTACTATTTTTTTTTCATAAATATTAGTAAATATAAGAAATATGGTCATATAAATAAATATTTAATAATAAGAAATATAATGCATAAATATTGTAGAATTCAACCACTTTTTCTCTTACAAAATTAGTAACCCAAACACAATGATGATGAATATCTAATCTAAAAGAAGCAATATACATGTCTAACGAAATAAGTAGAAATAACTTCTCCACCAAGTCATGATTATGATTAGTACTACCTATTCCAAGAAACAACCTCATAGAGACAAAGCATAAAGACTCTTTGAGCTACCATTAAATTTCTAAAAGATCCATTTTCTACATTGAGGCACTTCCCAAGATGGATCCCCAATAAGTTAGTAAAGGAATGGAACGGAAACTTTTTTATGGTCACATTATTGAAAAGATGTCTTTTATATGGGCAAATTATTGAAATACTTTGTTTATAACTTAGAATAGTTAGTATGAGTTGACAAAGGAATTTTCCAATTGCATTTTGATGGGTTTTTAATTCAAATTTTAGACTTAATTATAGAAATTAATAAAATAATTATATAAACTAATAAACTTAGTGGTTGAATTTGCATTCTTCATGTTCCAATTTATTCTAATTAAAAAATTATGGAAGTGTGGTAAACTCATGTAAATTTACAAAGGAAAAATTAACTTAATTAGAAAGATTAATTATAGAGGTATAGTAAACTCATATAAGTTCTATAATTAATATCAATATCACAACCTTCTAATTCTCATTTCACAATAATTTAAATCAATGTCAAAGTTTGTAAAAACCAAATTATAAAAGGTTGAATATTTTTCCTATAGCACATGGTTATGCATCCCTCCCTTTTTAATGAGAATCTTTTGTTTCTCCATGGTTCACTTAGGAGCAACTTTTCTCTTTGAGATGAATTAAGAGATGCAATATGTACACAGTTTAATTAACATGATGATATTCATCATCTTTTTAAAGTTAGAAGAGAAGTTGTAACTATTGAGATGATATTGGATTTTCAACATCATGATATTCATTAAGTTTTTTTTTAATTATAGGAATGTTTGTAACTATTTAGATGATATTTGGAAATTTTGATGGCCTTGTATCTTTTTATATCTTAATTAATAGAGTCAATAACGTTACTTTTTTTAAATGATGTTTTTGTAGTTTTGTATATTTGTGAAAATAGATTTTTTTCATTAATTTAAAAAGATATTTTAATATAATTCCTTTTATGAATGAAGTAATATATATTTTAAAAATAAAACATAATTTTATTAAACTTATCTCTATATATAATAAAAGTTTTTAACACGTGTATGCACTGATAAGGCCATAGAAAATGGCAACAACTTAATAAATATTGTATCCATATATATAATGTTATGTCTAAAAATTTTCAAATCCAAGGTAATTTATACAATATTTATTAGGATGTTTGCAATCTAATTATTGTTGTTCATTTCATAATGATAATAGTTCAAATACATCATGAAATTGTGTTAAATTAAAGGTTAGATAGAAATTACCATTTTTTTTTTGTCAATTTTCATGTTGATATAATTTTTTTCATTTAGGAAAAAAGTATTTTAATATTTATTATGAACGAGTGATGATGATTAATGTTTAGTGAGACCAACTTTGGTTTATCGGATCTTGAGAATGCATATAAATAAATTTAGATATGAAAAATGATAAGTTAAGAGCACCTTTCTCTTTACTTTTTTTTTAATAAGAAAATATAGAAATTAACCGATCTATGAATTTAAATAAGAGATTCTGATATGTCCATAGTCTAAATAACATTCAGAAAATTAAATCTACATTACATACTTTTAATTTGTAGTATTGAAAATGTAATGAAGTAAAGATAGTTGATGTTAGACACGAAGGACTGGCTATCTGACAAAAACCGTTAAGCACAGATTGCTAACTCCCATTCTTTGTATTAATTGTTGGTAGTTGGTATATCCAACTTTACATCTATTTAAGGGTTGTCTATTTATCGTACTATGTGATCGGCAGTGCAGAGATATTGGGGAATGTTTTGAAATCGAATATACAACATCCTCCTGACACACACGCCTACCCCTTACAAGCGCTCAATATTGTATATTTGCTTGTCCAACCTAGGGTTTAACCTTTACTGGAGCCTCCCTTTGAGTCTCTCCCCTCCTCTAAGGATTCTATTCCTCTACAAGGATCCATAACCTAACCTAACTATCTGCACGACCCCTTCTCTTTAGCGAAGGATGGAACCTTACTACTTAGTTGACATGTGATTATAATACTGCGATCATATACAGGTTTAATTATTTTACAAATAAAACAATCTAACCTATCCAAAGCACTTCATGTTGGGTTGATATGTGGCCTTTTACTGGTGGTTAAAATACGAGACCGTTGCGGTTCAATTAGAAGATGGTTTTACCAACTATGTTGGCATCGCCGGGATTAACAAGAGTTATTGAAACATCTAATCATATTTGTTATAGCTTTTAACATGGATCGACAGGGATGCACAACTATATAACTACAATTTCCTTGTGACAAGGTCACAACTTGGAAGGGTTAGTTGATAAATTAATGAATATCCAACAACTTACCCAAAAATCTATGTGTACCAATATATTCTTTCTCTTGATAACAACGATTTAAGTCTGCATCATTCAGTAGCGATTTAAGTCTGCATCATTTGCTAGGATGCTCAGATCCTTTGGGATTTCGATATGTCGGGTGATGGAAGGCCTAGGAAAAATCGAGCTCAATTAATTGTTGAGAACAGCCTTCCCTTAAACTTAAGGAATTTAATTTTTACCATATCCACCAGGTCAATAAAATCTAATTTTCACCCCTTATTGCCGTTGCGAACTATGAATTAAAGGCAACGTTCAGTTAATTTTTTTTACATATTCATAGTCTAAAATCGTCAGTCAACCATATCCAGAATTCATCAATGGACATCAACAAATGATTCTGTGATGGGAAATTCCTTCGTTTAATTAAAATCCATTATATGTTATTTCGAGTCACTCGATTCATAAGGAGTTCCCCACGGAAAATACGAGCTATAGGTTCCATAATAAACCAAGTAATTTGCTCAGCAAAAAACATACAAACGATTGTTCATTAAATATATCACACCAGACCCTAATTTGGAAGGGTCGATATTTCCCCATATATATATATATATATATATTAAAGAAACTAGAAATTATGAAATTATTTTAGAGTTGAAATAACAAATGTAGATTATAGTGAATAACATCTACACATATCTTCAAATCTGACAACATTTACACGCGTACAATCATTCTAATCCGAACGGCACATGTATTTCCTTATAAACTTAAAATGACCATTCCATAAATTGTAGAAGCAAATACCCACTTTTCAAGAGATTACTACTCAGCATATCTATACATATTTATAAAACATCGAAGAGACATTTTATAATAATCACAGAAATAAATCTATACACTTCATTTAAAACCATTGAACATGTCCAGGATGGTTAAGCTAGCAATACAGAACTTGAAAACTAAACTCAACATTTTCTTTTTAGAACTAAGGACAAATTTGTAGAAAAATGGAAAAATGTTTTTTATAGAGTCTTTTTAACACAATCCATGAGCCTTTAGGTCTGAGCATTTGAACCATGCTTTGATACCATATGTAACGACCCTCCAATGGGTCCGACCAAAAAAAACCAATACACATGCATATAAATAAATTTAGATATGAAAAATGTTAAGTAAAGAGCACTTTTCTCTTTACTTTTTTATAAGAAAATACAAAAATAACAGATATATTAATTTAAATACTAGATTATGATATTTTCGTAACATTGAGAAAATTAAAGCTACATAACATCTTTTCAATTTCCAGTATTAAAAACGTAATTCGATACCATCAAAATTACAATAAGTTTGACTTGTTAAAGTGTCACAAATTTCTATTGATGTTGAGGATTTATTTTGATGTTGAAACATTCACCGCAGGCTCCTGTGAACTTACCAAGTTCTTCTACTGCTCCGAGACTTGTTCGTTGTTGAAATCTTCGCTACACGCTTTGTACAGATTTCCAATCACAGTGAACCCACTGGTATCCTCCCTTCCATTCCCTAACAGGTACTCTCCTTCCCCTGGGTCCCTGAGCACGATGGGGATGACAATATGTGGCTAGCAACAGAATATACTACCGTGATGTTGTTGGGATGCTCCCAAGCCCACTCACATTTTATTGAACCACACTCTTCCACGGACACCTCAAAGCCACCAAAATGGTTCGAGCTCAAAACTATGGTAGGATAGAATAAGAAGATCAATATCCCTCTTTCTTCCTTTTCTTTAGCTTTTATTAACATTTTTCGTTAATTCTCATGCATCCCATGCACCACTTTTAGTTAACACTTTTGTTTATTTAATTAATTAATTAATTAATTTTATTTACCCACCCCCTTTTAGTTTTTTTTTTTTCCCAAGAAAAAAAGCGTAATTTCATTCATCTTGCGAGATCAAAATTACATTCTGTAGATTCACAAAGTGAATACCATATGCATAAAAAAAACTGTCATGAGATTATAACAACCTCCAGTCAATAAACTATTCAAACCGGAACATACTCAAATGCCCAATGCGTTTTCTGTCCTCCTTTCAATAAGGTTCAAAATATACATCAATATAATGCTGTAAAAAAGTTTTTAGTTCTGCGAAATTAACCATCTATGCCAAAAAAGTGCATAAGAAACAAGATATTATCAGTCTTCTACAAAGGGTCTATGATAGAACCCCTGCAGTCTGCCATCTTTAATCTCTTTCACTGTCCAAGTGCCCGCAGCCAGCCTGATCCCTTCCTTGGAAGCTTTGTCCGCTTCCTGGTTATTTTCCCTGTATACATGCCGGCAAGAGTAAGATTCAAATCTTTGAAGTAAAAGTCTGATAGAGTGAAGAGTGTGTGCAAGTCTCAGCTGTCGACAAGCTTGGGTCTGATTTATCCAGTTTATGACATTCATCGAATCTCCCATAAAATTCAGATTATTGCAACCTTTTTTAAGTGAAAAGATCAACAGGAGTTTAAGGCTCATGAGCTCCAAGAAATTATTCGTGCCCCCCCCAAGGCCCATGGAAAGAACATAGTAATGTAAATCAGAAAAGAATAAGACAGCGCCTCCTCCACATAATTCATTTTGAGCTGCCCCGTCGAAGAAAGCCCACGGGGTCGCACGATCAATATCCACAACTAATCTTCTACATTCATTTGCCACCCGAATGTGTTCCGGATAAGACTTATAATATCCCACCGCCAGAGCTCCAACAATGGCCGGATTGCTATCAGCGTCCTCAAAAATGGCTTTATTGTGTGCCAACCAAATCCCCCATGTAACCAGCAAAGGTAAAATCTTATGTTTCTGCAGAGTATATGACCGCCACCATGAAGCCCAGGCAACTTCCATCGAAGCCCCTGCCCAGTGACAAATGAAACCTGCCAGGGAAGAAACTTCCCTCCATACATCCTTTGTGAAAGAACAAAAAAGAAACAGATGGCAAGTGGATTCCAGCTCCTTTTTGCAAAGCATACACCAGCCTGGACCCTGAAAGGACCGTTTCTGAAGCACATCCCACGTTGGAACTTTATTATTTAGAGCGCACCACATGAACAGTTTTGTCTTTGCTGGACATTTCAACCTCCACAAAGGTTTCCACCACCAGACCTCATCTCTTATTCCTTCTTCTTCACTAAGACACGCATATCCAGCCTTAGGTGTATAACTCCCAGCCGGGGCAGCCTCCCAAACCAACGAATCTTCTTGATCAGTAAGAAGGATATTTGCAAGTACCAATTCCCTCAAGTATCATTCCATAATATCAGTTTCACGATCCCCCAGACCCAATGAGGAAGCCCTTCTCCAGCGTTGAATCCATGGGACAGCTGGCCTTGGATCAGTAAGATGGTTTAATGTAGTGATCCCCATATGTCGTAAAGCCACAACCACATCATTTGGAAGAATATACTGTTGAATACAGCCCACCCAAGGATCCCTGCCAATCAAGAAATTTTCCCCATTTCCAATATCCCAGGCAAGGTGGCTTTCAATCAGATGAAAAGATTTGATGATAGCTTTCCAGATCACCAATCCTCCTAAATGATCTTTCCTGGGGTTTCGAATCCATTCAATGAGATTCACTCCCAAAAGATACTTCTGTTTAATTACCCTAGTCCAGAGACTACAGGTTTTCAGCAGCCTCCAACCCCCCTTGGCAGCCAGAGCTTTTGAAAAGAGAAAGATGTTCTTAAGGCCCCACCCACCTAATCCTTTTGGAATCGCGGTCCTTTTCCAGTTTACCCATGGAGTTACCTGTTCAGCCTTTTTGTCGCTCCATAAAAATCTAAAGCATATCCTTCTTATCCTTTCAAGAATCCCTTTCGGAATCCATGAAAGGGACATCCAATAAACCGGTATTGCCTCCAATACTGCTTTGACCAAGACAAGTCTGCCAGCTCTAGAGAGCCACTTATGACTCTAAACCATGAGTCTCTTCTCTACCTTCCCAACCAACCATAGCCAATCCTGTTTCCGGTACAAGTTAGCTTTCAGAGAAAAACCTAGATACTTAAGTCCAGCATCCAATCCAACTGTAATGATAGGAAATAACTTCCTAAGTTCAGCCTCCTCTTCTGGTCTTAACAAATGGGTTGTCAGTGAAGATTTGCCAAAATTTATCTCCATTCCAGTGGCCTTAGAGAAGAGGGTCAGAATCTCCTGGAGAACTCTAGTTTCTTCTCTAAAACCAGAGCAGAAAATCAAAACATCATCCACAAAAAGTAGATGTGTTACATAGAGATGTGAAGCTAGCTGAATCCCAGCAAATCGACCTTCCACTTTAGCTGTTCTTAGAGCCCTACTTAGACCTTCCGCTACTAGCAGAAAAAGGAGCGGAGACAAGGGACACCCTTGTCTTAGCCCACGCTCAGCATGAAAAAAGGGTGAGACCGCACCATTAATTAACACAGCAAAGGAAACAGTAGTTAAACATGACATAATCCATCTTATGAAATTTATACAGAAACCAAGATGGGTAAGAAGCAACCTCAGATAGAGCCAGCTAACTTTATCATACGCTTTAGAGAGATCAAGTTTGAGAATGGCCCCCTTTAGCCTCTTAGTTTTTAAGCTATGGAGTCCTTCCTGAGCAACCCCAATTGCTTCATGAATCTGACGACCTTCCAAGAACCCAAACTGCTCATCTGAGATTAGAGAGGATGATTTTCATTCTAAGCGCAATTACTTTGGAGATAATCTTATAGACACAATTGCACAAGGAGATAGGTCTGTAGTCATTTAGGGTAAGGGGATTATCTGACTTAGGGATAAGGGCTATAAATGTAGAGTTGAAACTAGCAGGGATCCAACCTGACATCCTTGAGTCTTCAATAGCCTGCAGCAAATCCTTCCCCAAAATATCAAATAGTTCCAGGAAAAAATCAATCGTCCAGCCATCTGGTCCTGGACTTTTATCTTTCTGAAAACTTCCCATAACCTTTTTAAGTTCTTCTTCAGTCACGACCCTCATCAGATCCCTGTTTCCTTCCTCATCCACAAAACTAGGAAACATCTGAGCCACCCTGATGACCT
>LPNX010553885.1:138287-184845 GCA_001517045.1 Pseudotsuga menziesii
TCGAAGCTTTTAATCTTTTAATATTATCTGCAAACTGCAAAGCAGCCGACCGATCATTTACCTCCCCTATAGGATTCCAGTGAGTGATGAAAAGGGCTTTGAATGTCTCATCCTGGAGCCAAGTTTTATTGAATTTTAAAGAACTCGGCGGGTTAATAGGCCCCTTTTTTATTTCAATAAAAATCGGGAAGTGGTCAGAATGTCCCCCACTGCCAACCCACTGTCTAACTAGGAAAGATCTATCCACCAGCTACTCAGTTATCAGAAAGCGATCAAGACTTTTTGCCACTCTGGCCTCTCCACTTCGATTGTTTCTCCAAGTTGGCCTAATCTTTACCGGTTCAATATCCAACAAACCTTTCTCTACCAATTTCTGAATAAAATAATCTGTCAGGGGATCTGCATGAGCACGTGGTCCCCAGATCTCATTCTGCCCCAAAGAAAAGTTGAAATCACCACCCATGACAAGTGAGTCTCCACTCACCAGAGGATGTTGTAGCAAATTATCCCAAAAGAGGCCTCTGTTCTAGTAAGGCCCATATACATTAAGCACTGGAAAAGTGAACCCCAGCTCTTCAGAGTGAAATTCCGCTCCCAAGACGAAGTCCATCCCCCAAGCACTAACCAGCTTAACACAACACTTCCTCCATCCCATAGCCAATCCCCCAGAACGACCATTGGCATCGAGAGTAATAAAACACCACCCGGGCAACCAAAGTTCAAGCCGCTCCTTAATCACTTCACCAACTCCTAGAGTCTCTTGTAGCAGAATCACATCAGGATGTTCAAGAGTAAGCATCCTAATGAAGGTTGTTTTCTTCACAAGCCCAGCCAGCCCTCGACTGTTGAAGGACATAAGTTTCATTTCCGACCTCTTTTCATGGCCTTCTTCGCTCTAAGGGCCGATTCAATCGTTAATTGTTTTCCATCCAGAAGATCCTTAGCTCTGGACTGAGCCTTAGAGAGGTTTGTTTTCCTGTCCCTACCCCTTCGAACAGGCGAGGATTTGGCTAAACCTGAGGCAGTCTTAGATCTTGATCTTAAGAAATAGACCGAATCCAAAGATTCAGTAGGGGAAGGACAAGTTTCTTCACAAGGAGTTCCAGGGTCAGGTTCCAAACAAACACTGGAAGGCTCTATCACATCTAGAAACAGTTTAGGAGCACTAAGAGCCAAACCAACAATAGGGGCAGAATCAACCTCAACAATAGGAGGAGGGGGCACAGTAAGAGGTGTAGAAGAGGGCACAAAAGATGGAAAGGAAGGGCCCGCCCGACCCGAAAAAGACAGTTTCCTTAAACCCTCAATCCAGTCAAAGCCTAAGAAAGAGACATTATTCAGGAACAAATTAACATGAGGAGACAAAGGAGGAGTGGAAATACCCGGGCAAGAAGGAACCTTGGGAGAGGTGACAAAAACCGTATCTTGAACCTGAGCAGTCGAATCTGGAAATCCTTCGACCCTAGCTGGGCTAGTAATGAATGGTTCTTCGCGGACCGGATCATAGGCATGTTCTTCTACATGAATGGGTGCTAATCCAGGAGACTTAGCAATCTTCACAGGCTGCCCCTCATCTGAAGCCACAGGGCCTTTCCTTCTAAAACCAAAATGAGCATGCTTTGGTAAAGAACAATCTGAGGCTGGATGACCATATGCGTGACAATGCTGGCAACGGAATGGGACATTTTCGTAATCCAGGATTTGAGGAATGATCACCGGTCCCCAGTCCAGATTGATAGATTCTGCGAGACCTTCCCTAAGGTTAATGTTCACCAATATTCGAGCAACCTTCTGCTCCTGGGTTTCCAAAAAAGATAAGTCTGCCTCCAGAAAAGTACCCAATATATCTCCAATCCTCCTGAAATGGTACAAATCCCAGAAATGTAGAGGGAGAGAAGGCATTCTTACCCAAATAGGAACTTCATCCACCCTTTCTTTGCTTGCATCAAACAAAGGGTTCCACTTTTTCAGGAGAACAGGTGAATGATTAATGTGCCAACTCTTGCTCTGGATCTAGTTGAGGTCCTCCTCCTTTGCCAGATTAACCACAAACCATCCTCTATTCAGCATCACCACCTTCGGGGTATATCCAAACTGTTCCCCCCAAGAAAACCTGGCCCATTCCTGCACAGTCTTTTTTGCAAATTGCCGCCCCATAGCTCTCCCCACCAGTGTGCAATTTTCCATCTGCAATACACCATCCCAAGCTAGGTCTTCCCCCATAGCATAATTCCGAAGCTTTTTAGTTTTGATCCAGTTCCTTCTTCGACGTTTTGGCGAGCTGCCTTCCACAGTTTTTCGACCGGCCAAACCCTCCAAATGTCCTCGACCTCCAACCGTGTTGACCCCTCGTGGGGAGTCGAAACCACACTGCTCCGCTACACCCAAGGGAAACCTCCTATCGACCACCGGAGAGAAACCTCCAACCCCACCGCCCTGCAGGAACCTTCCCTCCCCCTCATCAAGAAACACCTGTGCAAAAGCCTCCACAGTTTCAAACCCTTCCGTAAAGCCAGATAACGAAAACCCTAAATTGCTGGGACAATTACCAGTCACCCACCGGCATGGGCTGTCCAGTAAATCGTTCGGAAGGAAAGAGTTCCCCTGAAAAACTTCAGTAAACTGACCCCCGGCGAGACAATGAAATCCAAGGGAAAGGTAACAGCCTCCAGATCCAACGGCCCTGATTTAGCCAAAGCAAGTGCATCCGGTCCCAGCCTTGGGAAGTCCACCTCCTGCTCCAGAAAACCTCCACCTGGCACTCCCCAGATGTCAGTGCTTTCCAACGGATCACTAGAGTAGTCCACAACCTCAAAGTCCTCCATTGCTACCAAGAAAGGTAACCGTGAGAGTCACCAAACCCCACAAAACTTCCAGCTGCAATGTAAACCCTAATAAAAACCACCTCCAGCTCAGTCAAGACAGCTTCACAGTCATCGAACCTGCACAAATGTGAAAAAACAGTTGTTATTCCAAGCCCCCAGCCATAGCTAGAGGCTTGTATGACATATTCTGACAGTACTATGGCATCAAGGCTTCACACATGCAGTCACCGCCATGTTCCCGTCCAAGACCCTTCCAAAAATCAAAGGCTTTCTTGGTCTAATTTTCTATGCCAACATGTTATTCAATTTTCTAATTTTGCTCATTTGTAGATTGCTGGACCAACCACAATGCAAGTTTGTTATTGATCCTTATCAAAACCACTTAGGATTTTTCATATACATAGTAGAATTATATATTAAAAAAAAACTTTTTTCAAATACAAATAGAAAGAAATTTTGAATTGTTTTTTGGTACCACCCCCTTTTAGTTATCATAGGTTCTTTGATTCTTTTTCGATTAGTTAGGATTTTACTTTAGTTCCAGTTCCTTAATTTACTTTTTTAACTAATTTCTTAATTTAGCTTTATTTGAGTTTATTTATTTATGTGTCATTATTTATTTATTTATTTACTTATCATTATTTATTTGTTTATTTGTTTCTTTATTTATTTATCACTTTTAGTTTAATTTATTATTTTTATTTATTTATTATTTACTTAAAGTTCTTTATGATCAATTTATTATTTCTCTTAATTTAAATAGATGTTGATTACTACCACATTCTCGTTGCAACCAAAATTATCAAGGTGCTATGGTCCCAACATGCCCTTTTGATAATTCCCATAGGCGGGGAGTTGGTTATGACGACTAAGCCAATTTTACCTTAGTTTTCCTATCATGTGAAGAGCTAGGTGGTTCCTAGGGAATAAATCCGAATCATTATTGCACACCCCCCAGTAAAATCTTTGTGAGTGATCGACTCACGGCACACACATCTGATGAGCTAGAGTTTTCCTCACTCTATTCAAAGCTCATCGTGCCCTCCAATCTGCTCGACTTACACGTATAATTTTTTAGCCCCGTCACTTGATGTGGGCCGATTGGAAATCGTATCCCATCACTTGCACATAAAACAACTGGTGCATCAAATCTCATAAATAAGATTTCAACCATAACATAAACATCAATTGACCTCAATTGTCGAGTTTTACTGACTCATCCACAGTCCATGCAAGCTAGTGCATAAAACATATCACAATTATAAATAAGATTGATATCACCTGCCATAGTTTTTTACTAGGCTAGAGTCTTTGCATACTGATGCGTTCTTGCGGTTCATGTACCTTCCTTTATTGTCACACTCGACAAACCATCAGAGTACATGCTACATGAATTTTGTCAATCATTCATTACTATAAAACATTATACAACTTTAAATCCTTGTTGATAACTTTACATGATTTTTCATTTCCCAATCATAATATCATTGCATTCATAATTGACCAAATGTCTACATCATGTTCCTAATCATAATTTACTCCTCATGTAATCAATATGTCAGATAATTCTTTCGAGATCATATCTCCTCAATAATTCTTTCATCATGCATGTCCAAGTCATCTAGAACTAGATGTCATAAAAAATATGTCCATACAAATTTCTTTTAGATCTCAAATAAATAAATAGTCGAGTCATTCATCATAGGATGCCCTCAAATAATGGCTATTTTAATGTCAAGAGTTAGGGTAAAAGCATGGCGTTACCCCCCACTTCAGGAAACTTCGTCCTGAATTTCTAGAATAAGCATGGATATTGTCTATGTATTTCCAATGCGTCCTCCCAAGTCACAGTACTGGGACTATATCTATCCTTGATATTATATCCTCATACATGAATCTTGCCATGCTAGTTTACACATAGTCACTAACCATTATACCTTAGTATCAAGACGTAATTATTTCATTCGATTAATTTTCCTATTTATAAATAGGGTATTACATACTCCCCCTCTTTAGGAAAATTCGTCTCGAAGTTAATACAAAACTTATCTTTTTATGCACCAAGTTTTAAGTTGTTTAGTTCTTTTTGCAATCTTGGTTGACCCAAGAATTCATTTATTCCTAATACCTAAATCAATTAACTCCACTCATTACTTTGACCAACCCAATATATTGGCATGCTTGACTTCGTAATACAAGGTACAATATATTACATCCTTTAATTATATAAGGCATAAAGACTCATTACACACAAACATGATACATTAATCATGATCACTTCATATTTAATTCCTAGTGTACACATAAATCAATTTATATACAAACATAATATTTTACTCATAAACCAATTTATCTATGTGTAACCTCGAGTTCATCATGTAATCATATGGCACATTTGTCGTCATTCTTTCAACTTGACTACTATATAGACTCCATTCATAAGGAATTAACAGTTTACCTAATATTGGGTTCATTTAAAATATCGTGACACAATTTTGTAAGCTTCCTACAACTAAATTTCACAACTTATTCATTCTATTTCCACATGCTCATATTTTCTTCTAAAGAAATCTTTTCCAGCATAAAAAAATCTTTATCAATTTATAATTACACCATACTTTTAAACTACCTAACCTCAAAGTAGAATTTAAACTATATACTCCAACTTATTTCACCCCTTCCAAATCTAGTATGACCATTTCATTGTTTTTTCCAAATTTCTTCTCATTATATGTGTTTAAATACTCAAGATTAATTTTCAATTCCTTTTAACTTTTCAATGCTATCCATACCCATAATGGAACTATTCAACCAATCATTAATTTGTGAAAATATAGGTTAGTAAATCATAATCATGGATTATCCAAGAAAGAGTGACCCCCAAAATCAATGAAAAGGTCACTTAACATCCCCATAAGGTTAGTTCCAAACCCTTAAATTTTAATAATATTGGTTCTCAATTGATACGATTCCCAAGTGTCATGAGTTAGCGACTTAGTCGAGCATATTAAATTTTAATTCGTAGTATTTTTCTCAGTATCTTAATGTCTACGTCAAGAATCTCACCATGTCCTTAACTCATTTCATCATTCCATTATCATAAGACCCCTTCAATAGAATTTTCAAGTGACAATATTATGTGTTATTATTTTCATCGAGTCTCGTTTTAAGGACTAGTCGTATTTTCAGTAGGATTTATCCTGTTAGGTTCTTATCATCATTGTATTCAATTGGTTGTGTTTATCATACCCCTACTTCAAAAATTCATAGATTTCATTTGGCCCTTTCGGTAGGTTTTGCGAGTTGCATTTCTCCCATTACCCTATCATTCTTAAGTTAGGCTTGTAGTTTTTCATTTTTGTTTAACTGCATCATGATGATGCAAAATTAATGTCATTTTATTTAGATCGTCATGCTAGTCACATCTATATCTAATTTTTCAAATTTTGATTACGTTTAACCCTCTCAACAATTTGTTGAGTTCTCGGCAAGTGTATGCATTTCACATCATGATGGATAAATTCGCCAACTTTGCTTCCTTCATTAATTGTTCATTTGGTTTCATCCATTAATATCCTCATCACAAGTATGCTCCAAATGTTACAAGCTAACTCCTTGGTCCTCCCTTTGTAAGGAAACACCAACGTTCTCCATATGTGAACTATGCTTTCTTCTAATATACAAAATATTTGTATAAGACTCACATCTAAATTCAAGATCCTTTCCAATTTCTATAAATATCAAATGCAAAACCTTCTGTATCCATAATGCAGTCAATATATCATATATATAGAATGACATGCTTTCAACATTAGTAACTTATGTAATTTATTTTTCTTCTCCATATAGGTAAAGTTCTAATTGTAATGAATTTTAGTATGCATAAGTATCTAGTTTATCTTAAGGAATAAAGTATAAAATTACGTTTATTTTTATTAATATATAATTTGCAATTCTTATTCAATATAAAGAACGTTATTGTTATGTCCCACCCGATGGGATATATATGAATCGCTCAAGGCAATTATTTGAAGTAATTTGTTGCAACTTTAACAAAATCATATAATTTTTCCTATAGTTTGTATTAATTTTTTTGGGGAATTATTTAAATATTGATTTATCTTGCTTTTTATTGGTTTATATAGGTGACGTAGGCGTGGGACTTTGTGCCCCAATACCCCGCGGCGGGCTAACATCAGCAGCATTAACTTAGTTTTTTCATAATCATGCATACTTGTCTATGCTTGCAACATAACGCACAGTTAACAACTTTTCCTTTTTAGCATTGTTCTGTCTAATGCTTTGATTGTTCTGCCATCTCTGTCACCTACTGAGACTTGCTCGGAATTACATGTGCCATCTGCAACCATTAGCCATCTCTGCAACCGACTGCCATCTATACCACCATGCACTTAGTTGCACACCTGCACGGCTCTGCACTTGCCACCTTCAGAGTACATCTCTATAATATAGTAACCATCTTAATCTCTGGATAGCACTTTTGGGATACGAGAAATTCTTTGCAGTTCTCTTTTAATTTTCACATTGCATCCAGGCCCTGTATTCGAACTTTAATGACATTCTGCCAGTATGAACAAGTACATTTATGGATATAAATGTTCCGTTCCTTCTTGAAAAATTTGAGTTAAATGCTTGGTAATGGCTATATTTTGTATACAGGTAGAGAAGAGAATATGCAGACCAATGTATTTGAGTAGATTGTATATTTGCTTTGCTTCAGCCGGATCTGGATTTGATAATGCAACCGCCCAGGGCGTTGTATGTGCTCCCTGCATGACTGCAATTGATCGCTGGCTCTTTTCCAAGAGCATATATAAATTACAATTTTTCTTATGTTCAGTTCAATTCTGCCTAAAATTCATGCGGATGGAAGGCTGAGAAATCATTGATTGGCTCCTAATTTCAGCATTCCTTTCTTCACATACAGAGCTTGCAGTGTTGTGCAAGCTTCACCTTCGGTTGTAGCTAAAGAGTTAATGGAAGAACCCGTCATTATTTGTTCCTGCTTCACGGTTCTGTTGCACCTGTTGTACTGGCTTCAAACTCGAGTCAGTGGGCGAGCCCCTCATTATCTAAGAGGCTGGTTTATTTTTTACCTTTTAGTTGTTTTGATTGTTATTCATTTTTATTCATTGCATTCACCTGTGTTACATTATTCTCCTTCAAATTTAGATTTTCCTTTTATAACAATGGCCCTTAAATGTCTTTTCATAAGTCAGGACTTTAATTTTGTTTCTATGTTATGAGGTGTGGCTTTGCTAAAACCGACATGGCATAGTACTACTCCGCACCTCCTCCTTTCCTGGGTATTTTTCCTCTTCATGCCATGTCATCTCGTGGATAGTGTTCCTCTTCGGTCCTTCTAGTTTCCTCATTTGCATCACTACACCAATTCGATGCCCACAAATAATGGAAGTCTGGTTATCTTCATGGGTAAGGCTCTTCAACGAAATATTACTGTTTGCAATGTGACTTCAACGAACCCTGTGACTCCAACAAAATATTACTGCTTTTATTATCACCTTATATGGTTGCAGAAGTACTCGAATGAGGAGGTACATGCATAATGTATTCTCAAAATGAGCATAAGTTATTTTTAGGTAATATTTTTTTTTGGAATGAAGCGTCCCTTTTTTGTTTGTTAATACTACCCTCGTCACCATATCAATCAAGAAATAAGAAATTTCTAGGCTGTAGGTAAAATTAATTGTTATCTGGCATTTCAATATCAGGTAGAAATGTGTTCTTTGGATGAAAGTCCAATTGAGAAAACAAATCCACTAATGTTTCTCTATCTTTAATTTAAGGCGTTATTAACAATTAGTGATGCCTTATGCCAAAGTCACTTCAAGAATTTCCTGCATGAAAGATTCCCTAACCAAAAATTGAATATTCATGTAGTTGGTATCATTGAGATGTGCTTTCCATATTTTGGAATACTGTTAATTTGATAGATAATCAATTCAGTAATACCAGTATTTCGCAGTTATGGGTCCATCGCTACAACTTCTCCAAAAATTCCACTGGAGTGGTTTACTTCCTTTTGCACGAAACTCTGTTATATCCCAGTTCTTGAATATACATGATCATTGGCAGTTCACAGAATTGACTTTTTTTGGCGTACTCCTTGCAACACCATGCGATTGAAAGTACAGTGTTTTGACATATTTCTTTTTGTAACCTCCATGACATGGTTTGATGTGTTGGACATCTAATTTCACTTCATGATAGTGTTTTGAGAAACTGCTCGCTTATGTTTTGTGATGGGGATGGGATAGAGTTTGTTTTGTCTGCAGCATAGGTTATTTAATTATGCAAATTTGTGTAATATTCAAGACGCTAAAAAGTCACTTGTTTGGTGTTTGTATAGTATTTTTTTTAATGTTGATCCACTACAGTACAAAGTATTATTCTCACATTTATTTTGGAAACTTAAAATACACAACTTATTTGTTATAACATGCAGTGCTTTGTATTTGCGATAACGGGTGTTCATATGCTAACTTTTATTTTGACCGTCTTTAGAAATGGCTGGCATGTTTCAGTTTTTTACTTCATATTATGTAAGATTGTCTGCAGAAGCAAATAATTGACATCTTCAGGATGATTTGCTTTTGATTCATTAGAAGGGGACTGAACTAGTGATTTTACTAAATCACGTTTTAACATATATTTACACTAAATTGTGTAGAGGTGGAGAGTAAAGCTGATTTTTCATGAATAGACCATTTGAAGATTAGTTTCCTTCCTATTTCTAGGAATTTTCTTTTCTTTAGTTCTTGATAAACACAGTGATTTTGCAAAATCAGCTTTCTATCATCAAACCATAGAACATGGCCACGTCTATTCAATCACAGGTTTCTAGGATTATGGACAGCGCATACGTTGGGAAGTGTGAATAGTTCAGGTAAGAGCTTCGAGTTTACCCACTACAGTCAACAGTTTCTTGAGTTTACCCACTACAGTCAACAATTTCTTGATAGTGTCTTGTTTGGATATTTTGTTTTGTTGTTTTATTTTTGTTTGTGAAACCGGGACGCATGTACACCTACACCTTTACCAAACACAGACACATTCAAGTGCACATATATAGGATATGATTTGATGAAAACCTTTGCACTATGCTTATCCACTAGTTTATTTGCATAATTTGTTTGTGTCTATTCCCATATTCAATGGCTCTTTTGTTTCAGAAATCAAGATCCGTCCATAACTTCACCATACATCCCACTTATTCACTAGATCCATTCGAGGACAAATCCACATATTCACAGCATGCATTCAAGAACACGTCCATATCAATGGTTTACCCTTCATTAGTGTTTCTCAAGTCTTTTGATGATTCTTCGCTTAATCATCGATTACCGTATTCAATCCAATGCCCACCAATTACAATTACTTTTAGGAGTAGTGATTCTTACTCTCTGCAAGATTTTTTTCTTACATTCATTCCCATTAGAATTTTTTCTTACATTCATTCCCATTAGAATTTTTTCTTACATTCATTCCCATTAATAGTCGATTCTCTCGAGTATTCAATTCCCACCCATTACTTACATTACTTACCCGAGTTGGATTCATTCTATGTTTTTGTTTTGGACTTTCTTTTTCATTTTTACTCGAATTTGGAATTGGGGATGAATCTTTGTTGAAATTGTGATTTTTCATTATTCAAATCTATATTTAAATTAAATATACCAAAATTAAATATACCAAAATGTAATATTATATAGATTATTATAAATTTAATACCTATCAATCTTTCTCCTTAAAATTAATGATGCAAAAATGTAATATTATATTTATTTATTAAAATTAAAGATACCAAAATATATTATTATATCGATTATCATAAATCTCATATCCATCAAACATTTTCTTTAAAATTAAAAATTTGTTTTTTCATTTTAAGTTAGTTCAATTCAGCATCTCTAGTTATAAAATGCACCCATTCCATACAATTATTCATTCATACCATTCTAATATTAATATTGGTATATAAGAACAAGAGGCATACAGAATTCAACGCCAAACCAATATGTATTCATCCATGAACACCCCAATTGAACTACTCACAGGGCCAATCAACTGCTTCCTTCAGTGATAATGCACTTTCGTTCGATTCCTCTTACTGTAGAATGAGGATTAACTTTGGAAGGCTGTAGAATGGAACTATATAGTTTCTGATATACCATAGATTCAGAATGAATTCAGTAATTTCTCAAAACATAAAATGTATCCCTCCCTCATGCGTGTTTTCATTTAGGTCTGCAGATTTGAAATCATTTATATCTGCAGATTTGAAGTCTAGGATTGGATTCTTAAAAATGAGAAGCTTATCCGGTTGGTGGCAAGGATATTAATTGTTGTAGGTTAGAATTGCAAATTTTACACTTCATCATTTTATCGTTTTAGTCTTCTGGAATGCTGCTTCAAGTTCAAAAGGATATTTGAGAGTAGAATATACCAGTTGTAGCATAAATGACCAAGAATATGACATTGTATCCTCTTAAAAGCCTGGTAGATCCTCTTAGATCATTATGGATCTCTGCATTAAGTGTTATTCATGGTTGGAATGTGCCAGCACCAATTATTTGATTCCACCGTTGCTTAATAAATGTAATATTTTATGATTATAATAGTGCAAGAGTATGATTCTATAATGCTTGTTATACATTTGTTCAATTTTACAAGAAATTCTGCATATTACCTGACACCATAACTAGGTCCGCAGTTAAAGTTTTCATGTACTTTGGAACATCCTGTTTGTATAAATTAAAAAGAAAAAGAAAAAGAAAATCAAACCATTGTTAACTGGTTCAAGGATTTGCATTCAAATATTGTAATCAAAATGATATCTAAAAAGGTTTTGATATGAAAAATTTTAAACCAACTTGCCGTTTGCAAATGAGGGTGTGGAAGTGGATTTAAAGCTCACGAAACAGATAAAGATGATACCATTCAGGGTAGGGCAGAGGATGTGTGGCGTAGAACTTGTTTAGGAATTCGTGTGGGAATGCAAGCTTGGGAGACAGTTGATCTATCTGAGGCTGAGATAATAACAGTTTTTATGAAATATCCTTCACAGGCTCTCATAAAGGAGAAGGAGAGGTCATAGATAAAGGCAAGTAATAAGGCAACTTGTAATGGTGTTTTGATGGTGGTTGGATCGGGTAATCGTATCTTCGGAAGTAAATGAAATTAATGATAACAAAATGTGACATTATATTTATTTATTTATTTATTAAAATTAAAATATCAAAATTTATTATTATATTTATAATTGCTTCAAGTTTTATGGAACTTAGTTTAAAAAGTGAGCTAGAAAATATTTATTCTTTAAAATAGAAATCTTAAATTGTAATTTTTTATTAAATTCTTGGTCATTAACAAATTTAATTATGTTTAATAAGTTGTACAAATATTTAGATTAATTTTGTTTTTATGGTTCTTAGTTTATGATTATGTATAAAAATTGTACTAATTTAGAAATAAAAAATATTTTTTATTATATTTAGTTTATAAAAATGTTTAATAAGTTGTACAAATATTTAGATTAATTTTGTTTTTATGGTTGTTATTTTATGATTATGTATAAAAATTGTATTAATTTAGAAATAAAAAATATTTTTTACTATATTTAGTTTATAAAAGAAAATTGATAGTGTTAAAATAAAATTTGAAATTTTCATGATTTTTAAAGTGAAAATAGATATTAGACAAAACATTAGAAAATGAAGTACTAAGAAAATATGTAATTTTTGTAGTACTAAGAAAATGAAGAATTAAATCTCTTAAAATGGTATGTATATGCATATATTCCATCTTAATCGCACCGTACTTAAAACACTACAATTCTTGAAAGCTAAAAAAATCCATAAGAGAGTAGATGAGGAATTGGTATACCAATCTTTCACAACTTTTTAATTTTAAAGGTTTGGTACTAGAGATTTCCAATTGCAAAATCAACTCTAGATACTTTTGCAAAACTACGGGTAGCAATGTTGGGGACATTGCCACCTCGTGGCTCTTGTCTTAATATAATAAGTACATAATTCATGTTTATTTTCTAAATAAGAAAAGTATAAAATTTACTATCCTTCTCCGTAAAAATAAAATACATAACTACAATCCTTTTTCACAAATAAAATATATAATAGAACATTTCAACTAAATGTTCTAACCTCTTATTCACCTTTTTCAAATTCTATATTTAATATGTCTTAGAATTTCAATTTAATATACATACATATAGAATTCCCCATATGTAACGTAGGCCTAGGACGCGATTTTTATTTATTTATTTATTATATTAAGATCGGTAAGTTGTCTTATCTTGATTTAGTTCAACAATTTGTCCCAATATGGTTTCATCTAAGTTTCTTCTAGGACATGTCCATTGAATTAATTGAAGACGTATTACCCTAATCCTTGAGGGCAATTAATACATACTAATTGAGTCTACTTCTTCAATGTCATTCATTCATTGTTTAATAATCCTCGGCTATAATTATCATAAGCATTTAATTACTAAATCATATGAACTTGAACTACATTCCAATAGTTATCAGTAAAATATGTTATATATCCTTAGCGATATTTTTCCACTAAATATCCACACGTTAATCACTACTTTAATTATAATGTATAGCATGTTAAAAAAGCATTCTAACTTGATTACTTTTTCGACTAAAATAATTTTAACACCCCACGTGCGCGCGCGCGCATATATATATATATATATATTCCTTTTAAAAAACACATAACCTAACATGTATGTATGTATATATATATAATTTGAATCACACTATATATATAATTTGAATCACACTAGCTTTTCCTTATTATTAATAAAGTGCTAGGTAAAGGAGTGGAAGCAACTTCCTTCTGGGCCCAACTATCTATCTGAATTATAGGTGGGCCCACCAGTTCCGTTTTTATCACCCTTTATATAGCCGTAAGTGGGAATTATGGAGTGAGCTAGCTCGGGAGTAGATCTCCTTCCATCGGACGGAGGAGGAGCAAAGTCAACGCTAACTTTGCTCCTCCTCCGTCCGATGAAGGAGGTTTGCTCCCAAGCTAGCTTACTCGGGGAATTATTATTGTTTCTTCATCCACATAGATGATGATTGCTCTAATCAGAGGGAGAGAGACAAACTGCTTGCATGATTATATAGCCGGAGGATTTGGGAAAACAATAACAGTGGGGGTGCTAGCCCCAGTATAAATAGTAAATCATTGCATCCAATGGTGGTAACTTGAACGACTTGATTTTTGTCGTGATTTTTTTTAACTCTTAGTGAGCACTAGATCTACCACTTTATCACTATTGAATGAAGTAATGACAGCTGATGTTCGACACGAAGGACTGGATGTCTGCCAAAATACATTAAGCACATATTGCTAACTCCCATGCCCAACGTTAATGGTTGTTAGTTGGTATCTCCAGCTCTACAACTATCTAAGGGTGGTCTCTTTATCTTACTCTTTAACCGGAAGTGCAGAGATATTGGGGAATGTTTTGAAATCGAATCTGCAATATCCTCCTCACACACATGCATACCCCTTACAAGCATTCATGAATGTATATTCGCCCGTCCAACCTAGGGTTTAACCTTTGTTGGAGCCAACCTTCGAGTCCCTTCCCTCCTCGAAGGAACTGATTATTGTAGAAGGATCCATAACCTAACGTAACTATCTACACGACCCCCTTCTCTTCAACAAAGGATGGAACCTTACTTCTCAGTTGAAAGGTGATTATAATACTGCGAGCATGTATAGGTTTAATTATTTTACAAAGAAAAAAATCTATCCTATCCAAAGCACTTCCTGTTGGATTGCTATGCATTTTTTCACTGGTGGTTAAAATACGTCACCATTGTTGTTTAGTTAGAGGATGCTTTTACCAACTATGGTGGCATCGCCGAGATTAAGAGAATTTATCAGAGCATGATTTATAACCTTGGATGAAACGTCTAATCATATTTTTTCTATATTTTAACATGGATCACCGGGGATGCACAACTATATAACTACAATTTTGTTGTGACAAGGTCGCAACTTGGAAGGGTTAGTTGAGCAAGTAATGCATAGCAAACGGTTTACCCAAAAATCTATACATACCAATCCATTTTTTCTCTTGATAATAATTATTTAAGTCTACATCATTCGTTAGTGATTTAAGTCTTCATCTTTCACTAGGATGCTCGGATGCTTTGGGATTTCGATAGGTCGAGTGATGTAAGGCCTATAAGTGGTTAAAAGGAAAAATTGAGCTGAATTTATTGTTGAAAACACCCTTCTCTTAAACTTAAGGAATTTAATTTTTACAATATCCACCAGTCAATAAAATTAATTTTCACCCCTTATTTTCGCTCCCATAAATATGAATTCAAGGAAAGTTTCAGTTAAAACTTTTTACGTATTCATAATCTAAAATCATCAATCAACAATATCCACGATTCATTAATGACCATCAACCAACGATTTAGTAGTGGAAAATTCCTTCATTTAATTAAGCCATTGTATCTTATTTCGAGTCACTCGATTCATAGGGAGTGCCCCACGCAAAATCCGAGCTACATGTTCCACAACAAACCAAGTAATTTGCTCAGCAAGAAACAGAGAAAAGACCGTTCATTAAATCTATCACACCATCCCCCAATTTGGAAGGGTACATCTTGCCATAATTGCATCGAGAGGCGCTTTACAGCCCAGTATGGGGGAGATCTTGTAACGTGATGTAACGTTATTAACATGTCGGCAAAAAATAATAGTGATAGTGAATATTATGGGAGATATCTTGTAACGTGATGTAACGTTTGTAACATGTCGGCAAAAAATAACATAGTGAATATTTTGGGAAAGATTTTGTATCACTTTAGTAAAGTTATTTTTATTAATAAAAACTAAATTTTCTAATAGGCCAAAATAAATGTCAGCCACAAAAACAATCTAATATGGGGGAGATGTTGTAATCTTTCTATCTAATAAAACAATAAAAAAGTAAAACTTTAATTATCCATAAAAAAAATATGTGGGTCAAGGAAAAACCACAAAATTGAATTATCCACAAAAAAATGTTGGCCTTGCACATGGTTTTAAAACCATGTGCAAAACCATATGCAAGGCATTCTAAACAACCCATGGTTTTATTGTACGTGGTTTAGGAGGCTTTGCACATGGTTTTAAAACCATGTGCAAGGCATTCTAAACAACCCCTGGTTTTATTGTACATGGTTTAGGAGGCTTTGCACATGGTTTAAAACCATGTGCAAGGCCTCCTAAACAACCCATGGTTTTATTGTACATGGTTTATGAGGGCCTTGCAAATGGTTTTAAGACCATGTGCAAGGCCTCCTAAACAACCCATGATTGTAGGAGTGGGGAAACGATGCAATGTTTGTTCCTAACAAAATAAAAAATATTATATGTCGGCCATAAATAATATTAAATATTAATAATAATAAAATTATATGTGGACCTTAAATAAAAAGATGTGTCTTTTAGTTTGAATCAAATCAATTTATACCTAAGAAGAGGTTTGCACCTCGAGAGATTTGATCCATCTTGGCGCTTGATAGAGTCTAGGATTTGGATCTACGCTGGTATATATATATAAAGAAACTACAACTTACGAAATTATTTAGAGTTGAAATAACAACTGTAGATTACAATGAACAATATCTACACATATCTTCAAATCGGGTAGCATTTACACGCGTTTGTTGTCTTAATTTTTTTCATCAACTCTACCTTACAGTCACATTGACATAAGTTTAGTGCTTTTGCATGTAGCAAGGGTGAAATCCCTGTTATAGTTTTGGCCACTCCGCTGGTCATTCCATAACGATCTCTGTTTTCTAGGTTTATTACAATTTTGTTTCTAGTTTACTCCCTTCATAGTCACCGATCGGGCCCCCACGTGGCCGATCTGAACCTCCTCTGTATCAATGCTTGCTCCCTTGGCCCCATTTTTCCTGTTTTTTCTCTGTCCGGGCATAGTCTCCCTTATAGAGATGTTAGTCACAACTGAGTCACTTTTTTCACCCCGATAAGCATGAATCCAGTAGTGACTTCCACCTCGATACGTGCAACCTATCTCATAGAGCTATATCATTCCTGTCTCGGCACTAGAAGCAACCCCAGTCGCTTTTGTAACCCTGTTCTGAGCGACCCAGTCACATGAAACCTCTTGCTTTGCGCAACTTGACTATTTACTATCTAGATCGGCTCTGCCTATTTGTTCTGTGCAACCCAGACCACACTCGTTCCTCCAACAGGTGGGACTGTCATCCTATAGCTTGTTTTCTATATTTGGTTCAAACCCTTGTCTGTCCCAACCCTCTATTTAGACCTGATTTTCTATCCAGACCTGCTCTGTTATAGCCCTTTGTTGATTTCCTACAAAAACCCTTGTTACCCATTTTGTTTCAAGAATTGGAAGGAAACCTTTTACATACAGATGCACACACACCCACACCCTTAAGAAAACATGCTCAGTTCATGACCCTGAGTAGAGCCATTAAAAAGAATCAATTAACATAATAACATTCGATTTAGGACATAAGTCCCATCCATAAAACTGTGGGAAGCACTTGGGATTTTCCCTAAAACTTATTATGAGGAGTACCATAGGAACCCTGAAGTAGCTAGACATTGAGAGGACCTACCAAGCAAAAATGGAAACGACCCCCACTGGATTGACTAGATTCCCACATGTGAAGAAAAACTAAAGAGTCGTTGTTTGTGGCCAAGTCGTTAGCGGTTTTACCTACGTCATGGAGTGAGGGGTACTTCCCCAATATGGAAGCTGTCAGACATCCTTGGTGGCTGAGTGACTCCTTTTGAACCAATAGGAATTTTTTTTAAACCACGTTCCATATTCATCTCTTGTTACTACCACATCCACCATTTATCCACCACATTATTCCTATCAAGTTAGGGGACACACCCCTTAGAGTCGGTTCCTTGAATCACCACCATCGAAACCATATTCGGCATCACTCATCACCCTAAGAGCCACACATAGCCTCTGAGTCCAATTTGGATTCCTACCAATATGAACCCACTTTGTTCATTACTATGTCCAGCCCCATGGCCATCACACAACCAGATCCTTTCTATGGGGGGGTAGTTGGCAGTGGCCCTACCTCTTTGTTACCCATCATCATGAGTATCCCCTCTAGTGGTCCCATCACCACTAAACACATTTTTGTTGGCATGCCACCCATTAGTGGCATCCCCACACCATCTACCACAGTTTCCACCATTCCACCTATTTCACTTGGGGGTAAGAGCCTCTCCACGTCTGCCCTAACTATCCCCACAATGGGGGGTCATCCTCATATACCCCTAGCTATGCATGGGAACTATGTTCCTGCAAACAATGGCACCATTGTTGGTCTATCCCTAGCTAGCCTTGGGTCTATATTACCTTTCATGGCTAGTATTAACTTGCCATATTTGGAAATATTAACAAATGACCCCATCAGTCATCAACCACACTGGCCTCCCATGCCTACAAAGCTCCCATTAGACATCCCAAAGTTTGAGGGAAAGGCGGGTAGGGACCCCAAGAACCATATAATGTCGTTCCACTTATTGTGTTCCTCGAACAACATAGTGGATGAATCTATGAGATTGATATTGTTCCAGCGCACACTCATGGGTGTTGCGGCCAAATGATACATCGAACTGCAGCCAAATGGTACATCGAGCTGCCTCTTGCCCCAATTTCTTTTCACTTGACTCCATGTTCCTCCTATACTTTCAACTACCCATGTGTTATGATGAGGGAGTGGATATCCTCTTATCCTGTCGTCAAAATACAACTACCCACATAATTGATCACATCCATGAGTGGTGACATTGACATAGTTTGTGCAAGATCCAGCTTGATGATATGATCTTCCTTGAGTAGTTTTTAAAAGCCTTACTCCCACCCATTTCCAAGGGAATTTCCTCTAAGAGACCCCAATCTGAGGAGGAGACCATCTTAAACGCTCAATAGTTTGAATTAATCTACTCCAAGTCTGGGTATTTATATACCATCATTCCCGATGCTCCCCGAGTTGGAACCTCTTGCCATGACAAACCAGGGGCATCCCATGCTGCTAATAGATTCATTGGCTCTATCACACAGCACCCTCAATTCTACATGGCCTCTCCTATGATACCACCACACCCAAGTAATATCCAAAGTGTTTCCCAACCCAATTTCGCCCCTGACTACTCATGGATGATCGCTTAGTCTAGAGCCACCCCCTCCTATGAACCCCCTGCACCAGTTCATCACGTGCATGGGATGACCTGTTCGGTGCAGTCATGTTCTGGCCAGTCGGTCAAGTTTGTAGCTCCTCCATCCCCCTTGTCTATTACACACCACCTATGCAACCCACCCTGGCTCCTCCAGTTTCTATAGGACAGGTTTATGTTCAACAAAACCTTCCCAGCCCACCTGCACCCAATAATCAATAGGGGAAAGGAAAGAACTAAGGCAATAATAAGCCTCAAGGAGGCGGCCAATAGGCCAATCCTCCAAACAATAACGATGCCAACCATCCTGCATAGAATCCCCAGCATCCCAACTGACTTGGGAAGAACCCACAGCTGCATACCAACCATCTATGTGCTATATGCAATGTCTACGGTTATTACACTCACCAATTCCCTCACATGGCTTGTTTGCAACAACTTCTCCAGAATGACCAGGAACGTGACCCAAACGCGACTGCTCTGGCTCAGCCTAACCCCGCACCATCAGGGCCACCACCCATGGTGCTCCAAAATAAACTACCACACCAAGGGATGGTTGCAAACCAACCCTTTCCCCCACCCGCTCCTACAACTCCTACTCCCAAAGCTCTTGCTGCGCCCTCACCAATAGAGACTGGTGTCCATCACTTGATGACAATGTCATCCAAAGAAGTCAACCTACAAACTTCGGCGTAACCAGTATGGCTCCACCACAACAACTGCTGACTCACCAGTGACATCTACCTCTACCAACGCAAACATGTCTTTATATTTACCATGACCCCCCAGCATTGGGGAGGCTAACGCACCTCGATTCCCTATGTGTGGCATCGCTAATATTTCTACTACTTGATCTTCCCTCAACTACAATATAGTTGACGACCTATCCCAATATCCTACTACCATGTTCATTTTAGAGGTACTCAAAACCTGCCCAAAACAGCGTAAAGCATTGTTCTCCACACTAGGTGTCATTGATCCCTCTAATTCTAGGTTGATTACATTCGATTTGGATCAAGGCAAACCTAAAATGCCATCCACCATTGCCTTCCAGGTTCCAATGTCAATTCAAAATCTAGTCATGAATACATTGATGCATCATTAATGAAGTGGCCTCCACCTGCGACATGTCGACCACTGTTTGGAAAAAGCTCGGGTCCCCTGCCCTTCAACCGTCTACCATGGCTCTCTGCTCCTACGACGGTCGTTCCACTTAGCCACTGGGTATTTTCATGAACATCCATGTTAAAATAGCTGGTAAAATGATGTTGATTGACATTGAGGTTATCAGCGCCCAACTTGACTATAACCTCCCCCTAGGACGTAGCTATATGTATGCCATGCATGCCATGGCCTCTACCGTATTTCAACTATTGGTCTTCCCCCATGACAGGAAGATTATAACTGTCAACCAATTGACCTACTACGATCCTAAGGGACTGGCCACATCGAAACATGTCCTTCTGACTATCATCTCCACCATTGACAGCGTGTCCATTCCATCCTTATCTGATGCTGGCCCAGGCTTATTCGCCAACACCCCTGTGACGGACACCTTTTTGTCCTTGCCACTTCCATCTACGTCGACTGAAGTTTCAGATTTATCTACTATCACATCAAGTAACATTCCGACCACATCACAACCTTAGTCACAACCTCAACATCAGTCTCTAGGAAATTATTGGGTTTCATTCCAGGGATAATTTTAGGGGTGAGATTTATCCCATGGGCTATTTTTAGGGGTTTTCCTCCAAAAAAAAGATTCTCCATTTTGCATTTTTTGAAGGCCTATTTCACCAAATTTTGATGGGGTAAACTTTTTTCACCCTAAAAAGCGCCAAATTATTATATAAATGATATAAAATCCTTAGAAATTAAAATATTTTTTGAAAAATATTGCCAATCATTTTACAGTTGGCGCTTTAAGAATTGGTAAGATTTTCCAACATTTATACACTTTTAAATAAGTATGTTTCCTTAAAATCATCCTTGTTTCATTCCCAATCCACACGATTCCTTTCTTGTTTCCACTATCTAGCATCGTGAATAAACCTGTCATGGTTACTCTAAACTTATCCAATTTTACATTGGGAATTCGTGTATGGTACCTCAAACCACCAACCCCACCCCCGAATCCCCAGGTTTTGTTGACTCCCGTCCAACCCATTGAGATGGCATCACACCCACTTCCTAGTCCATCAAAGACTCCAACCATCTCTATTCCTACCCCTCCTCCCCAAAAGAGGACTAAGGGAAAAGAAAACAAAATAACAATTGAACCTACGCCGACCCCCCCTGCACATTATGTGACATCCTAGATCACGCAACCCAAAATTGTCTAGAGTTTCCTATCTTGCGCACCCACATGGAAGCTATGGATACATCTGACAGAATCCCAGTAGTCACTGTCCCAAATTTGCCGATGGTTAAGAACAAGTCGTTACGCACTAACCACCCTTGTGCAATTTACGGCTTGTACGGTCACTACTCTCACAATTTCCCTGACTTTCCTGAGTATCGGTCTGACCTTAGCAACCTTCAGAAACACTCTCGCGAGTCCGGCATCAACATCCGTGAGGAGATCCACCCTCCAGTTTCTTCCTTGGATACATCCAACAAAATATATATGATCTCTAGTTTTGTTAGTCCTTCCATCCCCTCAGACATAAAAGATCCCATTGATCTATCTACGCATTGTTTTAGCAATGATGAGGAAATAGTTGAATCCCTATCAGCTCCTGAGTACCCTTGGGATGATATGCATCACCACTCATTCTTCATTCTCAATGAACCTCTTTCTTCATCGGATCAATACTCAATTAAGGCCAAAGGCTTCATCCATGGCAAATTCGACCGGTTCAAGAACCTCGTTCTGGAACCCGATGCCTTTAAAGAGGGTAATATGGCTAGCATTTATCCAATAATCAAGGTCAACATATCAACTAACCCTCAGGTAGTTAAATACATTACACTTGGAGCCTCTTTATCCCCTGAAGAGGTAGCTTCCTACAAAGCTCTTTTTCAGGATTTATGTGATGTTTTCGCTTGGTCCTATACGAAGATGCATGGGATTGATCCATCCATCGTCGAACATCGTATCGACACATGGCTTGATGTGGCACCTATTTTCCAAAAATAAAGACCCATTCACCCTGTAAAGGCTCTTGTTGTAAAGGATGATATCGAGAAACTGCGCAAAGTCGGTCTCATATACCCCATCGCGTATACCACTTGGGTTTCTAATCATGTTCTCGTTAATAAAAAAAATAGGGTACCATTCGTGTCTATACTGACTTTCCTGATTTGAACTTGACCTATCCCAAGGATAATTTCCCCACTTCGTTCATTGACCAGATCACTGACGCTTATGCTGGACATGAAGTCTTTTCTTTCATGGATGGTTTTTCCAGGTAAATCCAAATTCAAATTCGGAGAGAAGACCAGTACAAGACTGCCTTCACCACCCCTTGGGGAACATTTGTGTATCAATTCATGCCATTCGGCCTTAAAAATGTTGGAGCCACTTTTTAGTGGGCCATGATGCACTGCTTCCATGACCTCATCCTTATCATCTTGTTCTACTTAGATGACCTCACGGCTCGCTCTTGGAAGCGTTCACAATATTTAGACGACTTACAACAAGTCTTCTTGTGATGTGACAAATATAACGTCCCCTTGAACCCTCTCAAGTGTGTGTTTTGTGTTCTCATTGGGTGACTACTTCAGTTTATTGTCTATCTACAAAGGGATTGTGGTCGACCCTTTGAAGGTTCAAGCCATTCTGAATCTCCCCTCACCACATAGTTTGCGCCAACTGCAGAGTCTCCAAGGCAAGGCCAATTTCCTTCGTCATTTTATTTCGGACCATGCGAGAAAATTCCATGGTTTCTTCCGATTGCTTCGTACCAACATACTATTTGTTTGGGATAAACATGCGCAAGGTGCTTTTGACATACTAAAAGAAGCACGGGTGTCTGCTCCCTTGTTGTATCCACCTAAATTCACTAAGGATTTCATTCTCTATGTGTCGGCATCTAAAAATTCTATCTCTATAGTTTTGGTCCAAGAAGACGATGTTCTTCATGAGAATGTGATTTATTATGTCAGTCAAAAGCTTTCCATACCCCTTTTACATTATTCACATCAAGAGAAGATGGCCCTCACCATCGTATTTTCTGTTCAGAATCTGCACCATTACATTCTTTTGAGTCGCACTCGAGTCATGGCCAATTCCAACCCCATGAGATATCTCTTGAGTCCCTGCCTTGTTCAAGGTCATGCGGCCAAGTGGATTGTCGTCCTAAAGGAATATGATTTGGAATTTGTTACCCCTAAAAGCACCAAATCTCTTACATTAGCTGCCTTAATGATAGACCTCCCTCCATCATCTGCTTCATCACCTATTATAGTAAACCTTCTGGACAAATTTGTATTTTTCATATCCACAGAAGACCCATGGTATGGGGGCATCCTCCTATGCCTGCGCACTTAGAAATTTTTAGATCATTTAAGCTGAGAAGATCGTCATCGCATTAGACACCGAGATACTCGCTATCTCCTCATAGGGGATGTCTTGTACCATCAAGGAATCGATACCATATTGCATCATTGCCTCACCCATGATGAGGCTGAAAAGGTCCTTAATGACTGTCACAGTGGAACCTATGGTGGCCACCTCTATGGCTTGGCTACATCCTAGAAAATTCTTCGTGTCAGTTATTTTTGGCCTACCATCTTTGCCGATTGCATCCACGCAGTTAAATACTATCACAGTTGTCAATTCTTTGCTCCAAAAGCAAGAAATCCTCCCACACCGTTACATCTTGTGGTCATAGTTGGTCCCTTCTGTAAGTTGGTGATTGACTTCATGACATGTAACCCTACCTCGGTCGACGGTCACAACTATATCATCATGGCCATTTATTATTTCACTAAATGGGCTGAGGTCATGCCTACATTAAATTGTAAGGCTGATACAACGACGCATTTCTTTTTCAATCACATTATCACACGTTTTGGTGTCCCCCAACAAATAGTCTATAACCATGGTCGTCATTTCGAAGACGTGGTTTGGATTGATCTTTCCACCATGTTGAAGTTTGACCACCAGTACTCCTGCGCATACTACCCCTAGGGAAAATTACAAGTTGAGGCTGTCAATAAAATTCTCAAAACCATGCTATAGTAGATAGTGGACATGGCATAAATCCAACTAGCACTACATGCTCTTTTCTTCCCTTTGGGCCTACCAAACATCAACCAAGACTGCCATCGATTTTCCCCCATTCCATTTAGTCCATAGTGTAGAGTCGATACTTCCCATTGAGTGTCAGATTCCATCTCTTCATCTTGCTGTAGAGCTCCTTCTCGACACCTCATCACTTGAACAACACCTTATTATGCTCTAACATACCAATGAGGACCATCGTGCTGCTCTCCAAATGATTGAAGCAGCTAAGACTAAGTTGAAGTCACATTTTGACTCCCATGTCCACCCTTGCACCTTTGGCGAAGGAGATCTAGTCCTCATCTACGATCAATCCAATGATAAGTTGGGAAAACCAAAGTTTGAATATATGTGGTACGGTCCATATGTCATCCATCAATGCCTCGGCAAGGGGGAATACCTCCTCGTTGACTTGGACGACTACCTCTTGAAGAATCTTTGTAATGCGCTCTACCTCAATAGGTTCTATGCCTGATTTCTCCAACAATGAGTCACTTGTGTTATAGTTTTTATTTTTAGTTTTACACTATGCTTGTCATGAGTCTTACAATTTGTTTCCTTAGCTGCTCCAGATGGGGGTTTTCTATCCGCATTCAATGAATTTGAATTGCTCTTTCTCTCTTGTTTCTATGTCAGGTCTAGGGGCATGTTTGCTTGGTAGTGTCTGAGTGGTGTGAAGTTTGTCTCAGCTTATTTATTTGCCTTGATTTTTATGCACCTTTATTCCTGTACATGAGTTTTGAACTCACAGCCACGTATATATGTGGTTTTCTCTGCCATTTCCGCGTATACACGCGGGTTTATTGGGAACAGTCGTGTATGCCCTTATTTTTTCCTTTTAGAGGAAGTTGAATGGTTGCTGGGTGAGTTGTGATGATTGCTGAGTCTCCTTTGATACTGCCATATTCTGTATACACCTCTGTTTCTGACTAGAGACATTTTTGTAAGGGTAAATTTCTTTATTTTAAGAATGTTCTTGTCATTGCATTTTCGATTTTTTGTTTTGGGATTAGTGCATTAGATTTATTTTACCTTAGTGCTTTGCTTGAGTGCTGCTTGAGTGTGCTTGCAGAGTCTAGGGGTTGTAGAATCATTCTTTTGCTTTTTATATCTCATTTTATTTCAAAAAATCCAAAAATATTTGCTTATCATCATGTATTGCATTTTGCATTTTGCATAGTACTTGCACTAGATTTGCTTTGGAGTATTAATCAAGATTTCATATAGGAAAGCTTGCATTTATCATTTGAAGAAAATTGTGCATTTCACGTAGTAGCATACACTGTTTTCATAAACACAATGCATTTGCATTGATTGTTAGGTGTGCATTTTACTTTATGTTGTGTCATAACACCATTAGTTGCACGGGCATATCCCTATTTTGAGTAATAAAGCCAATTAAAATCAACGCTTAATTAAAATGAACTACACTATTTTATTTCATAGGGTTCACCAACAAGATTAGGTTTTAGGGTCTTGGAATAGGTCATTGTGAGTAAATTCTCCAAGACCACTAAACAACAACATGTATGTGTATGTCTAGGTGAGTGTGTGAAATCCTTGGTATAACAAGTGTTTCTCAGGATCCTCCTCTCAAAAGGGAGTTAAGCACGAGGCAGTGTGAGCAGTTATTGATTGGGATGACCCCTAGTCATAACTGAGTAGCACTAGAGATATTTCTAGGAATGTATTCGTATCTGGGGGCTTTTTTGAGAGTTTCGGGCTTTGCTACCCTACCCATATGGTCAATCCCACCTACAACAGTCCACCTGAGCATTGATTATATTGAGGTGACCTTAGTGGCCTTACCTAGGATATCAAGGGGGTACTTTGCAGGGGTTATTCTACAAGTGTCCCAGCCAGGTTGGGGTCAGACAACACAGTCGCTTTACATGTTGAAGATGAGGGCCACAATAATTGGTTATGTACCTCCGCTTGTTGTGTATGGGAGTCTCAAGCCTCTCCTAGGCAAGACATACCTACTTCATTTGGTAGCTCACTTATCCTACCCTTGATTTCTTGTATTTGGATTTAGATTTTATTGGTGATTGCTCTGTGCACGTTATCTTTCCTAGGGTTTGCGTAGATAGAGAGTCTTTTATATTTTTTGAGTTAGTGTGGATTCGGGTGCGGCTCCTCGCCGTTCTCGTCACTTAGTAGGACTTTCGCTTTCTACATCTCCTCCTCCTTTGGGAGAGAGAAATAGAAAGTCTAGGTGGACTACTTCGCACATTGATTCACACACCATGGGAGACCATATAGAAGGTATTCCTAAACCACTTTCTCCCATTCATGTGGAATATGGGGAGTTTACTCCTAACTATGATCCTTCACCTGACTTGACTGAGTTAGGTCTTATGATTTTTGAGATAGGAACCTTTCATGATAGACCTACTTACTCTAGGGCTGATTCCCATTGATGCATCGCCAGTATGGAATGCTGGAGGATGATGAGACTCATTTTGAACCCGCGAGCACTAGTTATGGTAGTTATGGTATGTCTGGTTTTCCCACACATGATTTGGCATTTCATGTTGAATCTGAGTTTGATCCTAACACTATGCCTGGGGGCACTCTCATTCCTTACCATGTGGAGAGGTTTGGGAGCACTAGTCACATTGCACCTTCCATCTCGACAGTGGAAGCTACATCACATATTCCTCCTAGGTCTAGGGTTAGTGATCCTATTAGGATACCAGATCTGAGACGAGTGACTATAGGGAATAGTACATAGATAATTACATAGATCCCTTCATCCTCTGTCCTTATTTCTTCGAATGTTCACCCTCTACCTCATTCACGTGGTCCTTCAAGCTGGAACATTGCTACGAGTTATGTCCATACTGCAGTTACTAGACCGGTAGTATCTCAGCTTCATGCACCACCCGTTGTTTTGGAAGGTCATTTTCATACTTCTAGAGGTCCCATTCCTACTTCCAGAATGTATATTCTTACTTCCAGAGCGTATGTTCCTACTTACGGAGTGTCTCATGGGACATCTCATGTGATGACTTATGGACCCTATTATGGGACATAGTATGGACAAGGTTCTTCACCTTATGGGGGAGGGTATCGATAACCTACTTACTCTACAAATTATGGCTTTGTAGCTTCGAATAGTCAAGGTACACCACACTATGGTGCTTCCATGCCACCCTATACGGGTCAAACGGGAGGAGGGCACTATGGCCAAGGCCATGGTGATAATCAGACCTATGTGAATCAAAACTATCAAGGAGTGATCCATCAACCTCATCATCCTAGGCTCCCTTTCCTCGCAACGCTGAATCTTCCTGACTTGTCGAGATTGACGAACGGTCCTATAGCTCATGACTGGGCTGTCCCTACTAAGCTTCCCTCAAACATACCCAAATTTGAGGGCAAACTGAGAGAGCATCCGAGCCAACATGTTACTACCTTTCACCTATGGTGCTCTTCAAATTCCTTACACTAGGACTCCATCCGTTTAAGGTTGTTTCAATGCACCCTTACTAGGCCTACCGTGAAATGGTATATAGAGCTACCTAGGGGGGCATTCGCTTTGTTCGATGACCTAGCGATGAATTTTATTAACCACTTCTAGCTACCAGTGCATTATGGCGTTGGTACTAAACTCTTGTTGACATTTTGGCAGGATAAAGCCACACATATCTCGGATCATATCCAAGAGTGGTGTAGACGGAAGAAGTTAATTAAAGCCTTTATACTGCCAGAATTCCTCCTCGAATGGTTCCTTAAGTCGTTATTACCGTATATAGCGAAGAATGTTTCTACATTAGGAGTTAAAAATGAGGAACAAGTGATTTTTAGGGCACAAGAACTGGACTCGATTTATGCTCAGTCCAATTTGTTATATGAGATCATTCCCAATGCTCTGCGTTCTAGTTTCGACCCCAAAATTAAACCTAGACCACATGTCGATTGCATTTTTGGTTGTGCAAGTGCTAAACCTGTGGATTCGGTTGCAAAACAAGTTAGTCAATTGTCAATCAACCAATCTTCTTTGGGACAAGTCACGGCTTCATCTCAACCCGCCCAAACGGTGAGTGTACTTTCGGTGCAATCATTGGACCAGATGGGTAACCAGCAGCCCGAACGGAATAAGAAGGGTAAGAATAATTGTAAGGGTGGGAATAGGAATGAGAATGCTAATAATAATGACAAGAACACCTGTAATGTTGGGGGGGACAAGCAAGCTAAACGTAAGGTTAAATTCCCTTACAAGTTGTGTAAGGATGATCACCTCACTTAATTGTTCCCTCGTATCGATGAAGCCTCGAGATTCTTGGCACGGGGCCTAGCTGTGCTAACTAACCCTTTACCTCACAATCAAAATATGAACTCGAGGACCCATGGTCAGTCTGGTGGTGATCAATATCCGTCGGAGGGTAGTGGTCATGGTTGCATTAACATGGTACGTGCTGCGAAAGTTGTGACCCATGTGAAGGACTATGGTTCATCACAACCCAGCCCAGGAAAGAAACCTGATCCACCAGGGTCTCCTTTGCGTATTGAGAAACCTATGGATAAACCTGAAGCTGCACCTCGCATTCCTAAGGGAGTCCTTAAGCGTTCGAGGCACAATCCTAATGCCTAATCCGCCCAAAACTATTCAGTTGTCGAGGATTTGGGCCATACTCCTTGTGCGATGTCTGCATTGGAAGTGCTTCAGAGTTGTATTTCGCAAAGGAAGGCTTTGCTTTCTGCCCTTGGTGTGAATGATGATGATTCTTCCTCCGTGATTAAATTTGAAACCGCGGGACTTCAGCCTCACATGCCTTACTATGTATCTCTTTTGATTCACGTATAATGTCTTAACATGACTGTCAAGCGCACTATGATTGACAAAGGCGATGTCGCTTCTGTGATGTCTTTATCATGTTGGAAGGGTTTAGGTTCCCCTGAGCTATCTAAATCAGCGACCATGTTAACTGTGTTCGATGGGAGATCATTTAGGCCACATGGGATCCTTCCTTCCCTTAAGGTCCGTTTGGGAGGGAAGACCATTGTGATAGAGGTCGAGGTGGCTGATGCACCCCTTGAATACAATCTCTTGCTGGGTAGGAATTGGATGTACAGTATGCAAGCCATTGCTTCTTCCCTATTTCGCGTTATATGCTTTCCATTTAACGGGAAGATAGTCATGATTGATCAAATGTCATTCAAGAATCTGTCTATTACCGCATCTTCGGGAGCTTCAATCCCGATCATTGAACACTCTTAGCCAGCAACTGGGAGTGTGGGTGTAGGCATGTATCTATCCCTCATGGGAAGCTTTAGTTGTCCTACACCGATCCTTATGATAGGGTCTAGTTTCGGTGAGGCTTCAACATCTATGAGATCGGTGTCTTTTTGCATGAGTTATATGGAAGATCCTTGGGTTCTTTCTACACCGAGTACATCGAGTGAGCCCATCGTAATCGACGTGTCGTTGCCTGCAACTATGGTAGCTTATCAAGCTAATCTTGAGTGTGTTGCAGAGCCCAGACCTTCCTCTTCACGAACAGAGGATGAGGACCCTTATGTGCTGTCGGCATGGTCAGTGTAGTCTTCTCATGTGCACAAATACCTTGATAGTGTTTTCCCTTCAGATGAAGCGATTATTGAGGCCATGTCAGGAGTTGAGCCACCATGGGAGGAACTCCATCATAGATCTTACTTTCTTCTCAAGCTTGACCACTTGGAGTGTGAGGAATTTAGGGAGGTTCTTAGTGAGAGAGTTGGTAGTCCTATGGTTCCATTAAGCTCTCCTTGTCCGATGGCTAATGGAAACATGGAAAACATATCTTCATCTATTCCTATCAATATCTCTTGTGATCCTGGTAGGATAGAGAATGTCTATATTGGGGCAGAATGTTCACATGCTGAGATTCAAGAATACACCAAGTTGTTTAAATAATTCCATGATATCTTTGCTTGGTATTACGATGAAATGCCAGGTATCGACCCTCGTATTGTCAAACACAAGATTAAGACCTATCCCAATGCTAATCCTGTTCAACAACACTTGCATGCAGTGAATCCTAGGAAAGCACCCGCAATTAAGGAAGAGATAGAGAAATTGTTGAAAGTCAGTTTTATCTATCCCATTCCCTTGACGGAGTGGGTTTCAAACCCTGTTTCGGTGGATAAGAAGCAGGGAGCAATCCATATATGTACTAATTTCCATGATTTTAATCGTGCCTATCCTAAGGACAATTTCCCCACACGATTTATTGATCAGATTTTGGATGAGTGTGCGGGTAGCGAGGTTTTTTCCTTTATGGATGGCTTTTCTGGATATAATCAGATACAAATTAAACCTGAGGACCAACATAAGACTACATTTATTTGTCCTTGGGGAATGTTTACATATCGAAAAATTCCTTTTGGCCTTAAGAACGCCAAAGCTACTTTTCAACAGGCAATGACCTTGATCTTCCATGATCTCAAGTCAATTATCGAAGTGTTTTTGGATGACCTTGCTTCTCATTCTCGTATGAGAATGCGTCATTCCTATCACTTGAGATTGGTATTCGAAAGATGCCGCCATTAATTGGTTAGGTTAAATCCTCATAAGTGCATCTTCTGTGTGAAATCAGGTCCCTTGTTAGAATTCATCGTTTCTAAAGAAGGTATGAGAGTCAACCCTTTGAAGGTTGAGGAAATATTTTAGTTGTCTCCCCCGAAAATATTCATCATCTTCAATGTTTGCAAGACATGGAAAACTTCTTACAAAGATTTGTTGCCAATTTTTCCAATTTGAATAGAGGCTTCATGCATTGGACACCACCTTTTGTTGGGATGAGTGAGCCTAGGAGTCCTTTGATGTGCTCAAGTGAGCCCTAGCAGTGGCCCCAATGATTAGTCCCCCAGACTATAGCAGTGATTTTCTACTTTATGTGGTCACATCCATGGAGATGATTGGTATGGTTTTGGTTCAAGAGGATGAGGAGCTCCAAGAGCATGTCATATACTATCTGAGCCAGCACCTTATTGACGCAGAGATTCATTATTCTCATTTTGAGAAGCTTGCTTTAGCTACTGTACATGCAGTTCAATGGTTGAGACATTATATTCTCCTTCTCCAGACCTTGGTTGTAGCCCATGTCAATCCATTTCAATTTGTCCTCACTCAAAGGATGATTGGGGGAAAATATAATAAATTGATTATCATCCTGCAAGAATTCGATCTTGAATTTGTTTTGGCAAAATCAAAGAAATCATTGATTTTTGTAGAGATTATATCGGATTTCCCAAGTGAGGCCGAGGATTTGGTTTGTGAAGATACGTTTGTCGATGAACACATCTTCTTAATCTCAACTTTAGACCCATGGTATGGAGATATCATTATATATTTACAAATATTGAAGGTCCATACTCACCTCTCACAGGATGAACGACGATGATTACGTGACGTGTCTAAGAATTACCTCATACTGGATAACACTTTGTATCACTGTGGGGTAGATTCCATTTTACGACGTTGTTTAACTCATGAAGAGGTTGAGGTAGTGATGAATGATTTCCACAGAGGGGCGCGTGTTGGTCATTTATCTGGGCTTTATACAACCCAAAAAATATTAAGAGCGGGTTTTTTCTGGCTGTCAATCTTTAAGGATTGTGTAAATGTGGTCAAGAGGTTCCACCCTTGCCAGGTGTTTGCACATAATATGCACTTGAAACCTACCCCATTACATCCCATCATCACCATCGGTCCCTTCACTAAGTGGGGGCTTGTTTTATGGATTGCAACCCAGCTTCAGCTGGGGAGCATCATCATATCATAGTGGCTATTGATTACTTCACTAAATGGGATGAGGCTATGCCTACAGTTAAATCTGACGATGAGAAATTCATGCACTTCGTATTCAACCAGATTATTACTCGATTCAGAATTTTGAAAGAGCTTGTCACTGACCATGGCTCGCACTTTTAGAATTGTATGATGGAAGAGTTGGCATCAAAGTTAGGGTACAAGCAATAGCATTCCTCCTCTTAATACCCTCAAGCGAATGGATAGGTAGAAGCAGTGAATAAATCACTCAAATATATTCTCCAATGAACCATCGCATAGAGCAAGAATAATTGACACATCATGTTATATCCTGCTTTATGGGCATATAGAACCACTGTTAAGAATACCATGGGTTTTTCTCCATATCAACTAGTACATGGTGTGGAGTCGATATTGACAATCGAATGCGAGATTCCTTTTTTGAAGCTAGCCGTAGAACTCTTACCAGACACTTCACCATTGGAGGAGCGTTTGGTCCACCTTGAGCAACTTGATGAGCAGCGTCGAGATGCCTTCATGGCTCTAGAAGTAAATAAACATCGCGTAAAGTTCTAGTACGATAAGCCTATTCATCCAAGAAGGTTTAGTGAGGGAGACTTGGTCCTTTTGTGGGATCAACCGAAAGAACCCTTGGGGGAAGGAAAGTTTAACCCCATGTGGCGTGGTCCTTACGTCGTTAAACGTGTGTTAGAGAAGGGCGCTTATGAGTTAGTGGATTATGTGGGAACATCCTTGGTGGAGCCTAGAAATGGTCTCTATCTCAAGAAGTACTATGCATGATTTTCAGCCAAGCCTGGTTATTGTATATTATTGTACAGTTTTGCATAGTTAGGTCTTTTTCTTATCATGATCAGGTTTGTGATTAGTTTCTGTTTCTTTTGGCAGATTTCAATGGAATCTTCCACCTACATAGGATTCACGTATGGTGCGAGCTGTCACACTCAACACTCAGCCAGTGCTGCTTGGGTGATTTATACTCCTATGGGTCAGGTACTGTCTTCAGGAGGCATATGTTTGCGGCCATCTTCAAACAATGTGGCTGAATATAGTGTCGTTATTGAGCTTCTACGAGATGCCATTTTGCATGGCATTCTCTCTCTTGAAGTACGTCTTGATTCGGAGTTATTAGTGTCATAGCTTAATGGTTTGTACCATGTTAGAGATCCGATGTTATTAAGAATATTCTTACGTGTGAGATTATTAGAACGACAATTTGACAATATAACATACATACATATTCCAAGAATTAATAACCAATTTGTTGAATCATATGCTAACTACATGTTAGATTGGCATTTGTTTCATACACAATAAATTCATCACAAACACAAAATTTTACACATGTAGATAAATAAACCGATCACCATAAAAAAAATTATATATAACATCCAAAATGTGGTAATACATAGTGTCATGATACAAATATGGGGATCTTGAGCCACCAAGATATAATACATGGTAGTACAAAATGTATAGCTCCCAGGTATCTAATCATGTGGAGGAGGAGGGGGGTTGTGATCATGGAAGGTCACTATGGCTCTAGCTAGCTGCCAAAATAGTCACACCCATGCTCATGGTACACCCACCACCTGGTGCTGCATAGCCTCAAGCAAGTCCTCGACTTGTGCCATGGGAACCCTATGTGTCAGCCTCACAAAATTGGTATGAATGCTCTGGAGGGTCCGCTCCGCATCCACACCCGTGATATCATCTCCTCTTCCCCTCCCTCTGTGATGAGGGAATCCTTCAAGCCACCGTGGTCCCACATCTGCATACAAATGGTAGATGTCACTATGTATTGTCACACAAAAATATGTCTTTTGATTCCATATAATCAGAAAACACAAAAAAATTAAATAACTCAAAAATTTAAAGAGAGGGTTGAGATTCGTTACCTATGTCACCACATGTCGATCCTGGTGGTAGTAGTATGTCCAAGTCCCCCCGGAAATCAATCCCCGCATAGGGGTAGTCATCAATGGAAACTATCTGTCGTCACCACCATGGAAAGAACTCAGTTGGATAGGGGTTGGACACCCTACCTCCCCCCAGTCTACGCATCGCATCTGCCCAATGCCATTGGGCCGGATCTTGAATCCCGTGAAGAGGAACGTCAACTCTAGGGCTCAATCCTGGAACACGCTCAAATGAAAAATGAGCTCAATATGCTGCTGAACCCGAAGTTTTGCACTCTTCCCATCTTACACTCACTGAGCTGATGTTTCATGTTGCTCAGTAGTGTAGTGCTTCAGTTATAGATCGTGGGTCTCATGCACTCCACTGCATAGAGCATCAGAGGCCGCGAGGCCTGGTGGAGTGAAGCCAAGCCTGTTATCCTACCCAATGTTTGTAGTATGGCATTTAGGCCCAGTACCTATATGGAGTTGGTTGGGATCTGACTCCCCACCTTCTCCGTGTTTGGATAGCAGTACACTGCAATGTACTCATCGATAGTTAGGCCACCTCCGGGCCCACCGCGAGAATGAAGGTTCACTACTTCCCCCCGTCGGGAAAGTCCAGTAATAAAGTATATGTCCTCCACCTCTATAGTGAGGGACATCCCATCTATCTGGAAGGACTCAGAGTCTGGATCCCAGTAATCCACCAACATCTGCAATAGTATTGGTTTGGCCCTCAAGCCACCAAGACACCATAACTTATAGAGTCCACATGTACGTATAGCTTGTTGAGCCATTAGATCGGCCCTTACTGCCTCCTCTACCTCACCATGTTCACGTTCTCTCCATTATAGGACCATCCTGCAAAAAAAATTGCAAGTTTTCCCATTAGATTACTTAAAAAACCTCATGCGCGGTCGCATACATGACTGTTTGCCAAATAGCCACGTATGTACGCGACTGTGAGGGCATTTTTTGCTTATATCCAGCCCTATACGCAGAAAAACCCTCAATTTCCACGTGGGCCACAACACCTTTTTTAGAATGTCCTAGAAACCTCAAATGACCATGGAATTTGATAAAAATTGCATCAAAATGGAAGAGAAGAGCATGTGTAAGTACCTAGAAGAAACGGTAGTGGATTCCACCGGCTGGATCTCCTGGAATTCACTATTGAAAATCTGAGCTCAATTGGGTTAAAATTTCAAATGTTTTATAATGTTTTGAATTTTTTACTATTTATAGAAATTTTTCAAATTTTTGAAAATTTTTACCCCCTTTCCTATAGTTTGGACAATTTCTAATCATTTTGGATTGTTTTTGACCTAATTCATGATGTAGGAGACCTTTTTGAGTGTCATTTCAGTCGTTGGATTGACCCGTTCCTGCCGATTTCAGGTATCATGTCTAAACTAGAATATAGGTTAGGTTTCATTACCATTTATATTTTGCATGACCTTATGACCATTTCATCATAGCCTTAGGTACGAACCCACTCTGTTATGTCACAGAACCTTCTTGTTGTTTTAGAAGTGGCATGGTATGAGTGGTAGAGCTTGACCTTACATGGGTACCCTAGTTAGCGCCTTATTTGCATTTGATGCCCATGCTGACATTTTGTCTTTTAGGGTGTGGGAGTCTGTTGTATAGTACTACCATGACATTTCGCAAGAGCCTCATACTCCTCTTGATCTTTTGTTGGCCTATTTCCCTCAGGACTCCCTTATGTCAAGATGTAATTGCATTATCATGAGCTTTTCCTGCCTTATTGAGCTTTATGCCGGCTTCTCTGACATTGCGTTTTAGACATATAGCCCGAGCTTGTCTCATGTCTAGCCATGCAAAGCCATTTTATATATCCTTTACAGCTTGATTCCCTTTTTTACCGGGAGGGGATTTTCCCCCGAGTGTCGATATCCTACACATGTGTCCTTGCATTGAGAATAGGTATGTTCCACTGCTTGGAACTAGTTTGTTTGCCCCTATGACACTTGTCTCCTCCTAGTCTGTAACTATAAAGTAGTTTTATTCTTTTTCAAGATTTTTAAATATTTGAAAAAGTCCAAAAAAATCAAAACACCAAAAAGCCGGACAAGGAAAAATGTTATCTTTGGCAGCTGTCGAGTCGTGTCACCTTCGAACAGAGCATTGTATATCGCATCCATTGGTTGGATTTATAGTTTGACTTTAGGAGTTGTACTCATTTATCTGAGTTTATGTCCACCGACTGGTTAAGCTTCCAAACCCTATGGAGCCTCTGTCGATGCCTCCTGTGTCGCAGAGATGTCCTAGTTTGTATATGAAGTCTATGCTGTCTTTAATTAGTCACCGTTTGCCGTTATGCTCTTTTTCGAAGGAAGTTGAAACTTGAGTCGGCCATTCCTCAGTTAAATTGACTTTGCATGTCGTCCATTCCCGATACAGTTACTGGTTCGTGCACCTTATGATCAAGTTCTTCCACATTATACAGCTTTGTTGAGTACGTTGTGTTGGATGATGGGGGATGCCTTAATGCCCTCTTTCCAGTGGATTTCATCCCATAGACTTTAGATCATTTATTCTAGGATTGGAATCTAGAGTCATTTTGAGTGCCTTGAGACTTGTAGTCATCAGTGGTAGGTTCTCTCGCCATCAACAGTATTTGGGAATACATCAATGTCCCCTGATCGATGGATCCCCTCAAGTGTTCGACCTTAACACATTTATTCACACTTGTTAGTTTGCACTCTAGTAACTTGATTCCCATTTTCATTATCAGTGGGTGATCTCGCATCTGTTAATGGTATACATCAATGACCGAAAATCATACGATGGACTACTATGTTCGACCTTGACACCTCTATTCACATAGTAGGACATGTACTCGTAACGGTTTGTGTAGAAGACCTTCCATATTGGTGGCATATCTTATATGCTACCTCCTTGATCGTGCCAGTGTTCATGAGATTTCAGCTCTCGTGACTTGATTCCAGTATATGTTAGACATTTCCATCTCTTATGGAGATCTTGATCCATTGTATATCTTCAGCCATTGTGGAGATCATGGTCCTTTGTATATCTTCATCATGGAGATTTTTATCTATGTATATTGTATGTGGCGATGACCACTTATGTTATATCTTGTATCATGCCTATTCATGGCCATTGTACTCTTATGTATCCGGTACTGCTATATCTATTTGTAGTTATGTGCAGAGTTCTATCATTGTACTATGCTAATTGGGTGGCTAGTCTTCCATTTGGGATCCTTCATCACTCCACTTCTGGGATGGACTTATAATGTATTTCGGCCATCGTATGACCCCTCTGACCTCACACATTAGGGAGCATATGTTATAGCTGATTTTACCACTCCATGTGAATCACACTTGTATGGCCTTCCCCTGTCCCTTTGCAGACTCGTTAGACCACTTGGACCATTTTTTTTCCTTTGATGTTCCCTTTCATCCCTGAAAACATGTGAAAAATGATACACACGACTTTTAAACCCTTAATCGCATGTATACACGGGTTTGACCCCTAAAATTGTGTACATTGTGTTGTGTGCATAATACAAATCCTTTTGGAGTTTTCCTTGACATGGGTTTGACTCACTTGACTCCTGGCCTTCCATATGCTTTGAGATCGCTCAGATTCGACCTTTCATTACCCCTTTGAAAAGCTATATAAGGAACTCTATGGTACATTGAAGGCATATGAGAGAATTGAGAGCAAAGAAACTATAGTCCATTGTTGCTGGAACTTGTGCTTGAGTTTGCATCCCTTTATCCCTTGGATCACTTTTGTGTTCTTCCCAAGCTTGCCTTTTGCTTGTGAGCTTGCTATCGATAGATGGAGGACTGAGGTGGTGGAGGCCCAACTGGGGGATTCAGTTTCTCCAATTTGTAGATGTGCCGATAGAGGCTGTATCCATTGTAATCTCTAATTTTTATTAATAGAAATATCTTTTCTTGTCCAATAATGTATGTTTGAATGAATATTTTATCCATGGATGTTTTCAAATGCTTATACATTGTTGATTATATATGCTAGAATAGATCTAACACCAATATATATAGTATGCTTGTATTGTTTACTTGTTGTTGAGGAAGTAATCTATCAATTCAAGCTGAAGTTGGAAAGCTCAATGGGGATCTACTTCAACCGTCCGGAATAAGGTACGAGGTCTAATCCTTTAGTGTTAGATATTTAATTTCTATTGCATATTGGAAAGGATTGATTTCTGGAGTCAAGCTGTCTGTTGTGGTACCCCAAGCCATAGGAATTTCTCTTCATAACAACCCTCAACTTGGGTATTTGTCACCTTGATTTCTTATTAGACTCCCAACTTCTTGTCTCCCAGTTGAATAACTGCTATCAGGTACGTGATCCTTGTCTCTTTAGAAATTGCTTGCACACTAGAAATTTGGTTAAACATTTTGAATCCATTACATTCACACATGTTCCTAGCAGTCTCAATAGTGTAGCATACCAAATGGATAATGACGTTCTAGAGTGGCACATTAATCATCACATATAGGAAATAAAACTACATCATGCATCATCATATAGTCATGCATACATATGTCATATACATCATATAGGCATCATCATCATAAAAGTATCATAAAAAAAAATCAAAAGTGAATCCATGTGCATATATATATATATATATATATATATATATATATATATATATATATATCATGTCATAATGTTTAGTACAAAAATCAGAAGCCCCATAAGCTTTCTCGGCTGAGCATAAATGTCATAGAAAAATTCCTAGTGCACCACCACACTAGGGGAAACCCCACTAGCTTTTAATCAGAATCAGAGACCTCCTCCTGGTACTTAGAGTCTGAATCCTCCTATGTGTCCTCCTCACTAGAGGCCTCCTCATCCTCCATCAGCATGTCACCCTGTGCCACTACTTGAACATACTCGGCAGCAATGACAATCCTCTTCATCAAGGGGATCCACTTTGGAGGAGCGCGGTAACATCTGGCAATCAAGTCATCGTAGGTACTTCCAGTAGTCATCTATGACCCCCTCTACAAACGATATATTTCATGACGAAGTGATTTCAGTACACTATGATTCCTCTCATTCCCATGAGTGTGTGGATATTTGCCCTCCACCCTGCCCCTCCATCGCTCATAGCCTGCTGGTGGGCATGGTCCAATTCTTGCACATGCACACAGTACATCATCATTATCTGTCACATACATAAACTGACTAACCGTTAAGCTAGCATAATATATATGAATGCAACCACATAAAGCATCATGTATACATACCATAAGGGCCCCAGGCCTATACTGGAGGCCGAGTCATCTCTAGATCTCCCTGATAGTCCATCCCCATATATGGGTAGTCCTAAATCAAGAACGAAAGCTACTTCCACTGTGTAAGTATATCCTGGGTAAACAAATGACCCACTGAGTCGCCTCCCTCTCGGATCGTCATCTTGATCCACTACCTCATGTCCAGCTCACGAGGCCATCCCTCTCGCACGGCCAAGTGCGGTCATAGAGTCGACAATTGCTTGAAAAAGAACGAGCACAAAAACAAGGGGAAACAAAAATCCCCTCCAAATCTCCTAGAATGGTTCACCAAATTCCAAAACATTGACAAGTACATCTGGGCCCACCCATAGTAGGTTCCCCCCAAAACACATTCCATAATCTAGAGCTGCCCCCCTGAGATCTTGTGTGGTCCTGATGACCCCAAGATCCGCAGCACAATCGTTGCCACAGCATGAGTTGCAAGAATCTCAAGGTCACACACCAGTATGTACTACTTGTGCACAGTAGCATAGGAATAATAGTGCCTCTTGCTCAGGTCATCTGATGAAAACCCGTGTGTAATCTTATGCGTAGTGTCGTCGATCACACCGAGCATCGGGAGACCAGTCAGAAAGTAAATGTGAAGAGCGTGATCTCAATCCACTCCCCCTAAATAATAAATCACTCCGCGTATGTGTCCCATAAACTCACTAGAGTCTCCAATAGCAGTCTCTTGGTACACATGAGTGGCACCCAAAAGTACCCAAACAGCCCACTCTGGGCGCGTATGTCCACCACTGCTCCATCCCCTAATGCCTCCTCCCCCAAGGTACCAATATCCCGCTCTCATCACACCGGTCAGGGCATCCTACACATACACACAGTCCCTGTCAAGTCTAGTTTTACACACAAAACCTCATCCTCGGCTAAGTCTCACCTATTCATCCTTTCTGAGTGACCTAAGTCATGCCTAAACCCTGAACAAATGTGACCTAGTCGCTCTTTCCTACTAGGAAAATGCGAGCCGGGTCATGCCTGTCTCTTTGATAGGTGCATCTAGGTCAAACCTGTTCGGACAATAAAAGAGACCCAGGTCACATATTTTCCCTCAAAAAGTATAGCACGGCCCTATAAACCCTTCGTGCTTGGCATAAGCCCTAGGATGAGCAAAAGGAAAGACTAAACCAGTGAAAAAGTCGGGTTTAATGAGATCTCTTACCTACAATTCACATATTTGAAAACCGACAGTCGAAATGAAAGAAATCATCAAATGAACTACGGGGTCCTCCACTCCAACTTAGCATTGAATAGTAATAGTGACACATGTCATGTGGTCCCCCTGTTTATAGGCCTCCATTGGGTATCGTTTTCTTTTGTGCACCACAGAGTCATCTAGTGTCCATTTGAGACACCGTTTGCACCATCGGTTCGGTTTTTTTCCCTCTATATTTTGAAGAGACCCTTGTTTCATGCTCTCACTATGATTTTCTAGGCCATTTCCTGAAATTCACCCTAATTTGCATGCCACCACGCAAATTTCCCTTTGTATGTTTGTTCACGATCCATTCACTCCATCCATACTACATAGTTGGCCATCATTGACCACCATTCATCGTCCTACAAGGGATCCCCATTAGTGTTCTCCATTTATTCCCATCAGCCATGTTCACAACATAACCTATTTCCATATATCGAACACTTTCCCCTTGCTTGAATGACAATTACAGAGTTTCTATTGAGCTCTTTTCTGACTCCTAAAATAATGAAAATATTGTCGAGCATGCTTGCTTCCTTTCACGCACGTTAAAATATTTGAAAAGGCATATATGTAGCTTCATTTATCTCCTACTTTGGACTATGTAGACTATCATAAGAAAAAAAAACCCTTGGCACACTCAAACCAGGAACATTTCCATTTGTATCCTTTTATGCTTTCTCGGACATTGGGACCATCCTCTACGAAAAATATCATTATGGGTTGTCTTTAAGCTCTTTTCCATCCTTCTCATCAAGAAAAGATTGTCGAACAATTTTGGTTTCGTTCATTCTTGTAAAAGTATTTGAATGACCGTCCAATTAGTATAGGTTTAACATTTTCTAGCCTGATTGGACTATCAACGGTAAAGAAGTATTCCTTCCCCAAAGGTTGGGAGAGCTCTCCTTTGTACACTTTTATCCTTTTTTGGGCTCAGGAGACTATATACGAAAAATCAAACCCATTGGATTCTTCTTCCTGTTTTCAAACTCTCTAAAAATGAAAACACCATCGAGCATTTACTTTCTTGGAATCGCTAAAAATCCATGATATTGTGTCATATTGAGCTTACTTTGATCCCTTCTTCGTGCTCCTTAAGCTATGATGAAGGCCCAAACAGTTTCTTTATGCACCACCCCATATATCACAGTTCGACATCTTTACCCCTTTGAGTTTCCTTTGTTCAGAGTAATCCTCGATGAGTTTCTTTTGGATCTCCTGGATGTCACTAGTCTAATTACCTCCCTCAGTATTTCCCATCTGTAGTTACATTCCCAGTATTATAGCTATGATCCCTCTTCCATGAGTTAGTTTCATTTGCTACAAGGTCAGCCTTGTTGTCATACTTTGAACAAAGAAAGTTTGAGTCCCGTGTACTCCCCCTGCCCCTGTCCCCCCATTCAGTGTTTTAGTCCTCATATTGGTCTACATATTTGGTTATCCACTCTCTCTTCTAGTCAAGGACACATCATTTCCTTGGTTAGTTGCAGGTCTCCCTCTATCGACGACAACACATCTATTCCAGAGGATAGACCCAGAGGTCCATGTATACTAGTTTCATCCACCTCATTGATGAGTTCCTTGGATCACTTGAGAGGATTCATTAGTGCCTCTTGGGATGGTTGTGTCTCATGTGATCGACTTTAGCAACATCATTGCACCATTGAGATTCCTACAGGGTATTTGTTTGTTCAATATTTGGTCTAAGACCCCAGTTGCCACTTGACTCTAGCACATTGGTGAGTCTACTATGGGACCCAAACAGTTTCACGTCCCTTTCATTTTCCAGGCTACGTTGGAGACAGTGTTCGAAATCCCCCCTATTGATTTGCTTCCATATATCTCCAGTACTTGATACTGCATATGTACACCTCTAGATTTAGCAGAGCATCATTTGTGATGATATTGCATTCCATGAGCATGCCATTGTTCCTATGTATCAGCTCTTCAGATCAGCATTGTATTCAGCCTCCTATCTGAGGTCACCATTATGTATCATCATTTGTATATGTGTTGATTGGCTCCCATGTTTTTGAGTCTTAATCCAATTATCTATTATTTTGACATTGTTACGAGCATGGGTATGCCCGCCTTGTCCATATACATGTCACACATTCTTTGTATCTCACCCATTGATGGGAACCATTAATAAAAAACCAAAAGCCACCGCGGTTCAAATGAGGAAGCTCCACTTCTACGCAGGTCTCTCCAGGTCTCTCCATGATTCCTATGATCCTATGACGTCCATTGTCCATACAATGAGCTCATGCCCTCACACATCAGGGGGCAATCTGTTAACACAAAAAATTGTTTACCTAGCTCTACATGGCCTAAACTTCATACATACATCATATTTTCACCATACTTCCCTTACTTTTGACCTTCACAATTGTATTTCCAACAAAAAGGTCCAAAACATGGTTATTTACTATGGTTTACCCTCATTCTCTTCCAAAAGGGTTAAAAAACCCTAAAAAAGGTCAAAACCCCTAAAAATGGTCAAAAACCCTAAAAAGGGTTCCAAAACCCTAAAAAAGAGATAAGATCAAAAAACCACAACAAAATATCATGGGTTAACCTTGGGTCAAAACCCCTAAAACGTTACTATAAAGACATTGTGAAGGTCTCCCCAAAAATAGTTCATAACCTTTTGCCATTGTGAGTACGTTAGGACACCTTTAGCTCTCAGGTATTCACACACCTCTTTTCCACCACCTCGTTTCCATACCATTCTAAATTAGTACGTTGAGACACCCTCCATACCCACCTGGAGAATCAGCATGTGGAGAGGCAGATAACTTCCGAGACAGCCACGGTGGCCCACTTTGAAGAAAAAAGATATAATATTTAGTTTATTTGCATTTTTTCTAGTGTAGCCCTCGTATATATTTGTTTAGTCTTACTAATCTTGTTTACATTTTTTCATGAACTCTACCTTACAGTCACATTGATGTAAGGCTAGTGCTTTTGCATGTAGCAATGGAAAAATCCCTGTTACAGTAGAAGCCAATACCCACTTTCCAAGAGAGTACTACTCACCATATGTATACATATTTAAAAAAATCAAAGAGTCATTTTGTAAGAACCATAGAAACAAATCTATACACTTCATTTAAAACCATTTAACATGTCCGGGATGGTTAATCTAGCAATACAAAACTTGACAACTAAACTCAACATTTTCTTTTTGGAACTAAGGAAAGATATGTAGAAAAAAACAAAATTGTTTTTGATAGAGTCTCTTGAATGTGCCTTGCGATAGTATTTCCTGAACTGTCTATTATTAAAATTCTCAACATTCATAATTAATTGTGTTGTTAAAATTCTTAAAAATCTTAACATTTATGTGATAAAGATATATTATTAAAATTCTCAACATTCATAATTAATTGTGTTGTTAAAATTCTTAAAAAATCTTAACATTTATGTGATAAAGATTGTAAATCATCTTTATAATATATTCTATGAGTTAAAATCAAACAATATAATTGCAAAAAATATTGAATATAAATTTATTTATAATATATATAATATATTAATTTATTTTTATTTTGAAATATATAAGATAAGTATTTCGTTAATATAAAATAATATTAATTTTAAATAAGAAACTTTGTCAAATTTTATAACTTATTTAAATTCCATCTTTCTTTAAACCTAAAATCTTCAAAAAAGACCCATTCTACATTAGTAAATATCAACAAGATTGTCACATAGCTAAATATTGATAATAAGAAACATAATGCATAAATGTTGTAGAATTCAACGATTTTTTTTCTTTATGAAACTAGTAACCCAAACATAGTGATGATGAATGTCTAATCTAAAAGAAACAATATACATGTCTAACAAAGGAAGTAGAAAGAAATTCTTCACCAAGTCATGATTAGTGCTACCTATTCCAAGAAGCAACCATCCTTGTCTTCATACCCAAACACAAAACCTTAACCTCCTAAAGACAAAGCATAAATACTCTTTGAGCTACCATTGAATATCTAAAAGATCCATTTTCTGCATTAAGACACTTCCCAAGATGGATCCCCAATAAGCTACTAAAGGAATGGAGTATTTTTATGGGAAAATTATTGAAATGGAGTCTTTTTTTATGGGCAAATGATTGAAATACTATGTTTATAACTTAGAATAGTTAGTATGATTTGGAAAAGGAATTTTCCAATTACATTTTAATGGGTTTCTAATTGAACTTTTAGACTTAATTATATAAATTAATAAAATAATTATAGAAACTAATAAATTTACAAGTTGAATTTGCATCTTTCGTGTTCTAAATTATTTTGATAACAAAGATTGGTTATGGAAGAATGGTAAACTCATGTAGATTTACAAAGGAAAAATTATCCTAATTAGAGAGATTGGTTATGGAGGTATAGTAAACTCATATAAATTTACAAAATCCATAATTGGTATCAATACCACAACCCTTGTTTCCCTTTAATACCCCCTCGTAACATTTTAAGTAACTTTATTTAAATTTTACTCGTGTGATAGAAATTAATAATTTTGTAGAAGTTTATTTCTTTAATACAAATTTGAAAATAAGGATATGGAAGTAATTAGGAAGCCATGCAGTTAATTGACAAAACCTGCATTTATGGAAGTAATTGAACCCTCAACTATATTTAGGAATACAAGTGTCCAGTCTTGGGGATAAGTTAGTTATTAGATATTAAAGTCCTAGGCAGGGAAAGAGGAGAGAATGCTTAAACAAGAAAAAAATAAAGGAAAGAGAATGGAGAGCTGCCATAGAACACCCAGAGTGGTGTAGGCTCTAGGAAACTAATAAGAAATAACACAGATCTTCCATAGACCACTTTAGAGGTTCCAGGATCTAAAGTAGAACCTTAAGTGAGCATGTTAAAGGTGTTAGGTTCTGCAATAATTAGTTCTTCTCATTATACTGGAGGCAACTTGAAATATGGGGAAAGTAAGTCATAAAACTAGCCTAGATCCAGCTTTACCCGGCTCTATCATGCGCCGAGAGGGATCAAATATTTCGAGGTGCAAACCCTTTTTTGGAGTGCAATTGTTGAAGTAGGGTTTGCACCTCAAAATATTTGATCCCTCTCAGCGCATGATAGAGCCGAGTAAAGCTGGATCTAGGCTAGTTCTAGTCGTGGACGGCAACATTAATATTTTAGATGATCCACAGTATGTATATGTTTTTAGTTATTTTTGCAATTGAATTTTCAGTAGAATATTTTATAATCCAAAATTCTGCATGGATCTTATAGACGTCATAATTATTGATATCAAAATTTGTCAAACTGTTGCGCTCCTAATTTTAACTGCAGCAATATTATAGGCTGCAGCAGCCTCTTCCTCTGTATCTATCAAAACCAATACACAATGCTCAATTCCTGGAACATTTCTATACCAGTATCCAAGATGAGGATATATTCGGACAGCATTAATAGATTTAATTAAAATATAAAACACTTACCGAAACTCCCCAAATACATTTCCTTGATGCCAGCAACTCTTCCTATGCACACTTGCCATATTCCTTTTGGTCTTCATCAACATAATTCTTAGATATTACTTTCGCCAATATAACATGTAGCATACCATATTATGAAATTTTTACAACTCTTTTTTTTTCCAAAATGCATCAGTTATAGTTTGGCATGAATAAATAGTGTTTTCTCTCTGCATTGCTTTAACCATTTTGGGAAGTCGGCTTGGCATAGCGCGAGTGACTGATGATTTTGGAAAATTGTGTGGAGCATAATAAGTATACGAAGTGATCATAAAACTCGACATATTATTGGAACAATGACTCCACAGACATAACTTATTCTGGCGTTGAGTGCATTATCAATATCCAGAGAGCGTTCTGCAACAAACCCTTTTTTGGAGACCCCAGAAAAGCTTAGATCCAGCATTATTCGGACAGCTAGCCGGGTAAAGCTGGATCTACGCTATTTATCTAGAATATGAAACAAATTCTAATTATTAATAGAAATGGAATGAATTACAGTTGTGATCATGTCCAGTGTCCAGGTTAGAGCTGATT
>LPNX010553896.1:4654-22989 GCA_001517045.1 Pseudotsuga menziesii
GGGTTTATCTTAGCATTCATGAAACCCTGTCACCATACCCATCTGTATTCTCTGTCAATAATCTATGGGCATATCCCTGTAGCCATATCCATGTGCATTATCTTTGCATGCTTGGGAGGCCAATCCATCTACTTTTTTCTTGTATACTAAGATAGCAACGATGTATACCTTTCTATGGGTTCACCAAATCGATTTGTGGAAGGAAGAGAAGCCCCATTACTATTTTGGGATCGGCCCTCATTGTTATCTATTGGGTTTGACAGGTTTGCATTAAAAAATGTTTATTTGGCTGAAGCATAGCAACTACATTGACAAGGGAAAAAAATACACAACTCAACACAGTGGTCAATAGGTAATTCTTCATCTCGTGAACAATAGGAGAGCGCCGAAGAGGATAAGGCCGTAGGGGACAGAGCTCGCAGAGGATAGGGCGACAAAGGAGGGTTTACAAAGGAGGAGGGTTTGCAAAGGTTACACTGAGGCTGATAGAATGCCCCAAATCGATGAGTAATCTATGTTTGCTTAAATAATTTTGATTTCAAATTAAAAACAAAAAACAAGTTCTTTATGCAGAAGAAATATTTATTTAGCATGGATTTATACTGGTATGGAAAAGCTGAAAAGACTGTGTTCATAATATAGTTTAAAATATGAACTTCTCTTCCCTTGAATTTCCCTCTCACTCTTTATTTGAGGTGAGGGTAATTGCTGTTGCATTGCATTGCAGTTGTGTCCTTTCCCACATTTAATCTTCTAGCTGTTACTTTTCTTATTCAAATAAGAACAAAATAACTTCTGGCAAATCTCTATTGTCATTGTAATTTGGAAATTACTAGGTTAGGTTTGAGTTGCTTCCCAATCTAGGGATTTTATAATAAAAAACCTGAAACTTATTTTACTTCATTGAATATTCATGAGATAGTGAGGATTTTGTAGCCTATTGTATAGAAAATATTTGTGGCATTGTTGATGGAGAGTTTAAGGTATCAACTCACTCTCCCACCAACAAAATTTGGCCGATTCCCAACACCTTTTTCCTAGAAAGAGGCTTCACATTATACTTGTCTGTTGTCACAGGTGCAACAACTAGCTGTCCAATAAGTTGCCTCACATCTAAGATTGTTACTTTGTCACCTTAGAACTAGTGTTTGACCAAGGATTCTCTATTAATTTTTCAGAAACATGCTTGTTAGCACCATACAAACCCAGTGCAGAAACCAAAAAACCCAAGACAAACTTCAAACTCTCCAGATGGGTTTCATCGGTAGACAACTTGACAACCATATCAATTGCCCTCTTGAAAATAGGCTTTATTATGGACTCACCATTTGCCAACTGAACTACAAAATTGAAGTATGCTTTCACAGTAGGAACATCAAATGACAAGAATTCCTTCTCTAGACCCACAAGCAATGCATCAAGAATGTGATCACAAAGTTCTCTCGATTTTGAATCAGATGAAGGTGACACCAGAGCATTGATGAAAGCAATAGCTGAATCTCTTACTGAATTAGAGATTCCTATTGGAAAATTACCTACAGCTGATTCAGCAGTATATCCTAGCATCATTTTTTCCAGCCATGAAGCCAAAGTAGATGAATCCATCAATAAGAACTTTTCTTGCAAGGTGTGTTTCAAGTTAATATAACTCGGATCACCTGTTAAAAGATTAACAAACAGCTGTAGCACCTTCGTATTCACTGACTCATTATGGCATCCATCCAAAGCATCAATTAAAGGAAAAAAGTTACCATTGCCTCCAAGAAATTCCCGGAACTTGTTGGATTGATTCAACATCAATGAGTCCTCAGTGTTCCCTAAATAAAACTTAAGAAAAATGACTTTACTAGGACCCGTTCTCAGGCATTCCACCATATCAGTTGCACTTGTAAGTAGATGCTCTTTAATAGATAAGTTAACCTCCTTGCTTGAGTTCATTTCTTTTACCAGGCTTTCCATGTTCTTCAGCAAAAATAGATCACTATACATACATCTCTCTTCTATAGAGGGAATTAAATTATTGAACAGGATTCTACATTTATCATGTACACCCTCAAATAGCCTGTCAAACTTTATGGCCATTATGACCTCAAGCAAACTATTGAAAACTTCTGCATCAACCTCAATTCCCCCTAATGCATCTCTTCCTCTGAAAAATTGCTCAATTGTATACAAAAATCCCTCAAGAGAGAGGGTAGAAGAGACCACAGCTGCACTCCCTAGATGAACATGTGATGGGGAACCATGCAACGAGGAGCTTAGAAAAATTTTGTTCAGGTTCCCTGTGTTTTATTTGCTCACAATTCCTCTAAACTTTGTCAGAGTTCCAAGTATAGACTCTATAAGCTTAAAGCTAGCTCCTAGCTTCCCCAATAACTCTTCCTACTTTGACTTGTCATAACCTACTTGAAGCAGCAAATTTAGTGAAAACAGTGAATCATCTTCACATTCTTTTCCATCAAGAACAAAAAGCACAGCTTTTCCCAGTGCCCCGACATACATGCTCAAAAGGGATGTCAATATTTTCAGCAAAACACTTGATTGCCCATCCTTCAATACACAAAAAACTAACTGCTCACAAAGTGTGAGTAATGAAGTATCTTTAGATGTCTGCTCTATCCAAAATGTGTCCTCTCTTGAAACTGGGATCTTTCTCAGAGACACTTTCCACAGACCTGCCTGGAGCAATGATAAAATTAAAGACAGCCATGCACTATGCCTTAAGAATAACCAAACCCTTTCCTTCACACTATGGTATTTGTGTAATGTTTGAAGCTGAGAGAATATATCTAGAATGATATTTTCCAGCTGTGATAGCTCCCCTGTATGGCCAAAATGAACATTATGGCACAGAATTCTGCTAAAACTTATGAAGTATTCAATTTCAAGCAACTTGTCTCTGCCCAATTCAGGAATCCATGGCAAAGCACCAGCTGCCTTAACATAAATATCTGATAGAGTGATCCATCCAAGTACAAAACAATATCTTTTAAGTATAATCCCATGCACTTGGGAATCTTCCCTATTCTGCCACACTTCCAAAATGCGACAAACAACAGAATAGAGATCAGACCATTTTAAACCCAGATATTGAAGAACTTTGTGTTCTACAATACCCCAGTTATGAACCCCACTAACGTCAATTACTTGTTGAAAGAGATCAGCCATTCCATGCTCTTTTGTGACTCCCTCATTCACATTTATAACACTTTGTACCACATGATATACCCATGATTCTAAATAGCCTGTTCCTGTGGGAAGCTGAAAAGTTCCTCCTTCTGTAATATGTATTAACTTATTTCTTATATTGAACATCAACCAAGATGGGAAGGTTGTAGAGTGGAGAATCATGTGCCGAAGAATCAACATCAGTCTTGAAATTAGCAAAGACCAGCAAACCAATTGTGTGTTGTTAAGTTCCAATGGAGGACAACTTACATTGCTGAGGGTAGAAAAAATATTCTCTACCATTTTGATTTTTTCAAATGCATTTGAAGAATGAAAAGCCATGAGAAGAACTTCCAAAAGAAATAGGGATGGAATACTTGCACAAAATTCTTGGATATTTAAGTACCCTGAATATGTAGCTTTCACTTTCTCAACAATAAAACCAGTGTAGCCTTTGCAGATTTTGAGTCTTAAGGAGTCATCTCCCAAACTGGACCCTGTGGATGTCCTTATAATAAGAATGTGAGCTACAAGAACAAGAGCATCATCAGTATAAGAAAACCTCCCATCCTCTACCTTCAGAACTTGATTTACTAGGTGTTCTTCAAGTTCGATGGATAAGGCACACCTCATAACAAGTTCATGTAACAGGTTAAAGCATGCTTTGTTAAAATGTTCAAGGAAGTGTTTTTCATAGGACATATCTGAAACACCAGCCCCATCCATTCTTTCATCAACTGAAAGCTGTGGCCGTAGCATTCATAAAAGAGCACTGACATGTTCTTCATTAAGTTGGTGACAGGCTTCTTTGTAAATAGAAGAATGCCAATTTGGAGAAAAAATGCAGCAAAATTTGTTGCCTTTGTGAGGCTCACAAGAAGTTTCAAAATATTTGTAATCAAAGCTGTCGTTGACTGAACTTTCTCATATGAGATTTCCTTGGTCAGCTGAAGAGAACACAACAATTCCCTACAAAGAACAACCACTCACAAGATGCACCCAAGATGGGTTATTGCATAATGTTGTGCAAGAGATATCACATTGCTTTCATTCTTCCAGAAAGTAGACTCTTCTAGATCTATTGGTTGTTAACCATCCAAGTGAAGTCCTTCATTGGCTAAAACAGCAATAGCATTCTCCACTGACTTTTTTCCCTTTATCCAAAGATGGTATTTTCCATGATTTCATAAAATAAAGGATACAAGGGTTGTCTCAGCAGGCTTGGCACAATGAAAGTATCTTAACAGAAAACAAATTATAACCACAAATCTGATAGAAAAGACTGTCCAAATAGAAAATGCACACAGATAAAAATTCAAGATAGGTCATTACCTTGTGAAGTATATTCTATGTTCCTCTTTAATTCCTCTAATCCAATATCAGAATAATTCACAGCAAAACACTCCAAATTCTGGACTAGCCTTAAAGCTGATAATGCCAACTTTGTAGCCCTTCCATCTACAACTATGGTTTCAAGAAGTTGTAATATAGGCTTCTGCCAATGAAAATGAAATGTTTTAACAAAGAGACAAATATAAAACTACTTTGCTTTGGCCAAGTAAATATAAAGACCTTCATAAAGAAAAGTGGAAGCAAACATGATTAAGATTGGATATGATTGCATATGATAAATGCAGATTTTCCAGGATTACTGATTTAGGGCTATGTAGATTTGACCTGATGTGCTAGGGCTTTGTCTAGAATCTTATGAAACACATTAAGGAGGTTGATTGGCCTCTAATTAGTGATTAGTTTTGGATCCTAATGGACACCACTTCCAATGAGATAGGTTGGTTGCACATGTTTTGAGTCTCTCTTAATAAACAGAGGACCATGTTGATGCAAGTCTGCATGGTTATCCTACGTTGAATATTATTTGGTATTGAAACATGTGTTTGTAATGAAGACCAAACTCCTTTTTAATCTCTTCTTTTTGATGGGTACGTCATAGCTCTAATTTCATGTTCACAACCTTTCCAAGGTGTGATCTGAGCCTAGGGCCTGGATTTAATACTTGGAGGTTTTGTTGCTAGTTCTCAACCAAATGCCTCCAAATCTCCACACCTTTGGTATTTCTATTCTCTACCACTTTAGCTTGTTGCCTGAAATTAGTGGCCCTATCTTTCAGTCTCTTTCCATAAAGCTGAGCATGTGGTCCCAAACTGAGCCCTTGATAAAGTTTTGAAGGGGATTCTAGTTACAAAATAACTGAGCATGACATGAACCAAGCATAAAATACTTAAGAGATCATTTTATTGTCCATTTTTTCATGATATGCACTTGGATAAAATACTTAAGAGATCATTTCAAAAGTAATGAAGGCATGAACGCCAAGGGCCCAAATTTTTAGTTTTCTTGTGACTAAAATCCTAAATAGCATTGCTAGTAAATGGGAGCTGAAGTGAGGAATTCATTATGCAGTAAAGTCTCATGAATTTTAGAGCTTATATTAGAGAATGATAATTATATTTTGTGTTTTACAAAGTTAATTAAAAACATTATATTCTCCCCATTTCACCCTATCCTGACACAAGTTGTGTGTTCAGCTCGGGGAGTAATATTATGTTAGATCATTTTGTTGGTTTTTCAAAGCATGTGTGCACATTGCACACTGCACACACACAAGAATTGGAATATCATTCTTTGTGTGGTAGTATCTGTTAAGGAATATCATATGTGGACTCCTCCATTTAATGTCTTAATGACCCTTATATATGCTATTTTTTACTGAGATTTTTGTATCTATTTTAGGGAGGTACAGAAATAGAAGTGACAGGATCCTCGACAGAGAAGGCTATTCTTTCTTGGGCATTGAAGGTATGATGTGCTTTTATGTCTTCTCTCTGTCAAAAGTGTTGATCATTACTTGCTCAGTTTAGTTACATATCAGCTAACAATTCAATTGTGATCATTTTGGTGTTCTCTTAGCTTGGAATCAATTTTGATAATGAAAGATCCAAATCCTCCATCTTACGTGTTTTTACATTCAACTCAGAAAAGAAACGTGGAGATGTTGCTCTGAAGAAGGTAATAGGTGTATTTATGCATTTACAGATCTTGTTTTGTGTGCAATATAATGTCATTTTTCTGTATTCAAGTAGTTATCAGTTGTCTTTAACTATTTGTCATTGAAGTTTTATGCTTTTATTAAATTTGAGTGCATAATTGCAGTCTGATACTAAAGTATATATTCATTGGAAAGGAGCTGCAGAGATAATACTAGATCTATGTAATACATGGATTGACAGTGTTGGCTTTGTGAAGGAAATGATTCCTGATAAAGTAATTTTTATCTCTTAAGTGTGAATTTTCTGTAGTGAAAAATCTAATACCATTATGCTTGTTTAATTATGATCAATTTCCTAGTCTACATGAGTTTATGGCATCTTGGATATTTTATTGCAGAAAGAGGAGTTTAAGAAAACCATTGAAGGCATGGCTGCAGCTGCATTGTGGTGCATTGATTTTGCTTACAGGATAGATGATCTTAATAGTGTGCCTACTGATGAAGAACAACGCCAATCATGGAAAATTCTAGAAGAGAATCTTACTCTCTTGGCCATAGTTGGGATAAAGGTAATTTTTTTTGAGGTCATGGTCATTGATCCATAAATTACTTGGATCCTATTTATTTTATACCACATTTATGTATGTATTAATACTAATAGTGTTATTGTCCCCATTAAAATGATGAACAGTGAAAATGCATGACTATCAACTTAGGGTCTTGCTTAATATTTTATACTTTTGACTTACAGTACAGGGATTTTATGATAGGATACTTCAGAAACTGGATTTCTAGGATTCATAGTACATCTATAAGAATACGACTTAGAACTATCCCCTCAATGCAGAAAAGTTGTGTTTTCTTCTGCATGTGCTTATGAGTTTTTTACAATTCCTGAACTGTAATCACATGACAATGTAGCAGTGGCTAGTTTTTCCATAGAAACTTATGTTTGGCCATGAGTTTATCACCTGCCCGAGCTGATTTTTTAGGGAAATATGTTGCAACTATGTGTTTATATCAAATTTACAATAATAAGCTATCATATGTATAGTATAAACTTGTTGCTAAAAATGCTTTTTGAATGTTAAAGATAGTCCATGTTATCTTTTCATCAGTAACTTCTTTCCACTAATAAACATATCTCCTTACCCATGACTTTTCCCTTGTTCTTGTTTTCACCTTTGTTTATGTCCAGCTTGACAGTAGATATTTAACTGTGCAGGATCCATGCAGACATCATGTAAGAGAAGCTGTGATTAAGTGCCAAACGGATGGTGTGAAGGTAATAGTTGAAGATACTATCATGTGTTCCTGAATGAGTACTGTTCTTGGAATTGTTACTGCATGAAAAGTGTATTGTACATGGTATTAAATTTGTATTCGCAAAGCAAATAATCAATGATAAAATCACCATCTATGTTGCCGCAAAAAGTTAGTCTTATTCAGTAATATCATCAGATATATGGGGTCATGATATTCCCCATAAATGTGTAGAAGATGGTTTAAAGAAGATCATGTAGATTTTGTGGCATGAAATGCAAGGATAAGTTATTATATCACTTTATCTTTTCAACTGCCTGTTACCTATGATTTTCAAGAAGGATGCTTGCTTAAAATGTTTTTGGATTGGTTATTTGACTTGTTCCACTTTAATTTTGTTCTCTTCTTATTAATCATTTTTATAGATTCGTATGGTGACTGGTGATAACATTCACACAGCAAAAGCAATAGCATTTGAATGTGGCATACTCCGAGAAGGACAGTCTATAGAAACACCAACTATCATTGAAGGCAGGGTTTTTCATAACTAAACTAAAGAAGAGAGACTGAATATTGTGGAAAATATTTGTGTGAGTATGTGTGTACCAATCCTTCCCCCCAACAGACATAAACAAGGGAAAAAAGTATGCCTACAACAGCTTCTTGTAAAAGAAATTTCTAATGGGAGTAACACCATCTTGTTTTCCTGCAGGTAATGGGAAGATCCTCACCTACAGAAAAATTTCAGTTGGTGCGAGCACTGAAGGAAAAAGGTCATGGTGTGGCAGTCACCAGAGATGGAACAAATGATGCACCTGCACTTAAAGAGGTAGGTTTTCTTGTTTTATAATGCTGTAAATTCTGATTATGTAATCCAGTCATGCCTTGACAAGAATATTTTCATCTCTATAAAGTTTTATTTATCGAACTTATTTTGTATATTATCTGGCATCTAGGAAGACATGGGTCTCTCCATGGGTATCCAAGGAACAAAAGTTTCCAAGGAAAGCTCAGATATCATTATTCTAGATGATAATTTTGCCTCTGTTCTGAAGGTTTGTCACAGACATGGGTATTTGTTTTAGTCCTTAAAAGCTATGTGGATTTTTCATAAGTTATGGATACCTTACAGTTTTTTCCCCATGGTTTTCAGGTAGTTCGTTGGGGTCGTTCAGTTTATGCAAACATTCAAAAATTCATTCAGTTTCAACTTATTGTAAATGTTGCAGCACTTGTAATTAATTTTGTTTCTATTGTTTCATCCGGAGATGTTCCTTTAACTATTGTTTAGGTTAGTCTCAGATTCAATAGAACTGTGGTTGATCTCCTATCTGGACTGTTCCTTTTATTCTCATGGCTTGGGCCCCACCTTACATTTTTGTAGCTTCTCTGGGTCAACCTTATCATGGACACTCTTGGAGCTCTTGCATTGGCAACTGAACCCCCAACTGAGAACCTAATGCACTGGCCTCCTTGTTATTTCGATGATAACCCCTTTGGCTATCCTCCTTTTGTTGGTTTTCCTAACTTGAAGCTAACCATGCCCAACATATGTAAATTGACATTATAGTAAAATTGAGTAGAATTGCAAATAAGTACTATTGCTTTTTATTCCTTCACTAAAATTGATCAGAATTATAGTGTAGCTTAGATTTAATGGGGCACCATTTAGTGATTTACAATTCATTTTGTTAATTATAAATTTTTACCACTCCAAAAAACTGTTAATAAAAGGAAATGCCACTCCGGCAAGCTCGTCCATTAGCCTATGCAACACAACACTCCAATATGTATTCAATGGTTTGTCTCCAACAGTTAGTACAAAGATGGGTGATGAAATAATGCTATGGTTCTGTCATCTTTGCTTAGCTTCAAAACCCATATTTCTGCTATAACTGTTCACTGCTACAAGCATTCTATTGTTTACTCAGGAATTTAAACTAAATATAATCGGTGACGAATTGACAGAGTAATAACTTCTTCCATTATAAGCTTATGATAATATTTGTATTTTTTTTTTAAACACTTATAGCCGTTGGTTAAGCGATGGCCATAGGTGTTTTTTTTTTTTTAATTCAATACCGTCGCTTAAGGGACGATTTTATTTGGCTAAGAGTCGCTTAAGCGACGGTTATCTTTGTTTAAGAGACGGTTAAGCGACGGTTTTCTTTGGTTAACCGTTGGTTAAGCGACGGTTTTCTTTGGTGAACTGATGGTTAAGCGACGATTTTCTTTGGTTAAGCAACGGTTAAGCGATGGCCTGTAAGTGTAGTTTTTTTTTAAAATTTCTCCACCGTCGCTTAACTGATGCTTAACTGACGATTTACATTTAACCCATGGTAAACTGACCTGTCGTTTAACCAACAGATTGGAAAGATGTCGGATAACCGAAGAAAATCCATCGACGCTTAAAAAAATTCATAGTGTCGTACATGCGACAGGGAAGTGTCAAAAATCTGACAATACGGCCGTCGGATTTTTGGTCGAAATGTAGTAGTGTAGGAGATTAGAATCCCATACAAAACTGTTATCATGGCCATTCTCCTCCATTTTATTAATCTCAGGGTGAGTTCTTGGCTCCTCATCTATGCACTTAGGGTTGAGAGAATCAGGCTGAGCACCTTATGAAAGGTTGAATGCTTGAGAAACTTGAATAGCAAGTGTGCTTGGAGGGGGAGAGTGAGGAGGAAAATGGCTCCACCAAGGGTTGGTCTTGGGAGGAAGAGTGCGAGCAGCATGGAAACCAAGCACCAGGTTAAGGGGAATATCAAGACCCGTCTTGGAACAAGAGCGGTCACTTGGGCTTAGCTACATGCTCAAGCAGTGATGGAATTCTTGAAGGACCAAATCCCGCTAATGGCGCATCAAGCCACGGAGGGGATTGAGAAGGATTTGTGGGAGAAAGTGTTGTTGATGCCCATTGAGACGGTGCAGGAGGAGGTTGAAGGATGGGTCATAGATCCAAGCTCAACAGCGGGCAGGGCCTTGACCCATGATCGCCTTGTTATGTTGTATTGGGTTTTAATGAACCTAGTTACCCATGTGGCCATGAATATTGAAGAAAAAGTGAAGGAGATGTTGGAAAAAAAGGAAGGGGACTTGGAGCCATCCAGAGCACAGAAGGAGAACAATGAAGAGTGTCGGTTCATGAGCAAAAATATTGAGTCCCTCAGTGTGGATTGCAAGCTAATGCACCTCAAAGTGGACTAGATTGCTTCGCGTGCAGGCATATCTTTGTACAGCCCTATTTTGGAGCAGCAAGTGGATGGAGGCCTCAACCATTGGGTGGAAGTTCGTCACCATGAATTTGTCAGCATCATGCCCCTAGAGAGGGGAGTCCCTTCGGCACAGCATATGGGGTTCCCATGGCACGACCACTGCTCTGGCCTTGGGTGGAAAGCCTTGCCTTAGTTTTCTATGGGTGTTTGTTTTCAGGCCCTATCTCCTCTGTTAATATGTTTGGTTGTTAGTTTTAGATAGATTTAGTTAGGTTGGACTTCTGCAGCTATGTTTGTAACCTTAGTATTGAACCTTGCACAGTCAAGGATCTCTCTCTTTTGGGTTGGGAAGGTTTATGGTCTAATTAGATGTAGTAGGGGCAAGGATGGGGAAGGCATGGGCAATAGCAACCTATTTTTGTGTTTCACCATGTAAAGCGGTTTTTCTACATGAATACAATACTTTTATTTACAAAAAAAATATCATTTCATTTCATAACATAAATATATTTCAAAAAGTAATTAATGTATTTTCCATTACCACAAACATATGTCACAAACGACAAAACTGAAACATTACAACAAATAAATATGATATGGCTTAAAGATGTCACAGACATTTTTCATCAACAACCATATGTAATACAAACATATAGAAAACTGAGATAGTATAACCAACAATGGGGATTCAATATTATTTCAAGGAAACAATGTTGATGGAAATATTAGAAAAGAAAATTTGTAAATATAAAAAATGTAATTCTAATAGTATATGTTCCCAATTTTGCAATTTTAATATGTTTAATAATAAAATTAACTATGTTTCAATACTACTTTATTAAATATTAACTGAAATATAGAAATAAACAATTATGAAATTTATCGAAGAAAATTTATGTTGATGTAGATGCAACAAAGTGTGACATAGAGACGATCATTTCAACCAATCAAGAGTGGTCTGCTGTGCATATGTACCGAAGCAATCGAGCAAAGAAACCAAATATGTTGTGAAGTGCCTCCAAAACTAAAACAATAAAACAACTGTTTCCATGAATCTTGTCACATGATGTGGACTTGGACTCATTCCACTCGAGTTGGATAAAAGAAAACTAAAACGCCCACTTTTCCAATGAATTTTTTATTAAAACTGGTCAAAATTGTTCCTATAATTTTGCAATTTCTGCAATTATGATTTCGTAATTTTTGTAATAACCAATTTTAAAACTACCCAAATCGTCAAAAATTCCTTTTAACCACTCCAAATTGTAATTTCTGCAAAAATTTCTTACAGATTAGGGGCATTTTGGTTAGCGGTTATAGTGCTTCCATTTCACCTATGTTTCTTCTTTTTCTCATGGTGGTCACTAGAAGGAATCTAGAAATGGAATATTAGGAAAAAACTATCAAGATCCATCCATGGAAGAATGCAATGGGAGTGGAAAATGTGGGGACATGGCATCTGATATGCCACATCTCCCACCTAAAATTCCTCAAGACATATAGTACATTCCAGAGGAACGCGGTCTTGTGAACCGATATCAGTGGGAATCGGTTGGAATGCATTTATAGAGGTTGGGGAAGTGTTGCAACTATTGCGTTGAACTTCATTCTTTCTATATATATCTCTATTTCTATTTCTATTTCTATTTCTATTTCTATTTGTTTCGAATAATTTGGTTAAATATTAAGCAGTGTAAATATAATCCCATCAAGAACGCTAAATGTTAATTGGTTACAAGTCAGTCCCAAACATTTAGCAAATATACAACTCCCTAATTGAGTTATATATAGGTACCATTAGGACGTTTTAGAGACCAGAGATAGCTTTTGGGACTTTGTCCTAAAATGAAGTTTCTAGGTCCTTGATCCTTAAAATAGCCCTCAAAGCATCAAACATACCTATCTCATTGGTATATTTGTGGGATATGTGCATCATTAAAATATTTTATGTAATTAGCATGGACCTTGAGATGTTGATGATGGTCAATAAAAGAAAACAAGGTTCATATGATCAAAATTATTCTTCTCGAGGATCATAAACTTTAGTTTGTGAATGAGATATGGGAACCTTTAGAATGTTTTAGAAAAAATGGATGGATCTAGACACCTTAACCATGGTCATGGGATAAAAGAAATATGATCATGATTTATTTGAATTTTTTAAGGCTCATGATCCATGAACAACTTTTCAAACCACTATAAATTCCCTTTAGAGGGGATATTTGATATGTTATTGAGATATGTGTGCCATTACAAGATTTTTTGTAGGAATGGTGGGTCTCTAAGTCTTGATCCTAATAATAAACACAAATAAAGGGGATCAAATTTAAATAAATATTTTTAAATATTTGGTCCATGAACATGTATTGAAAGCCTCACATAGGTCATTAAGAAAGGACTGTTGATATCTAAGAGGGATATGGGAATCTTTAGGAAGTTTCTCAGACAAAGGAACAATCCTACAGTATTGACTATGGTTAAGAAGGGAAATAAAGCTAGATGACCCAATTGAATAATTCATGGATTATGGGATAAATAGAAGTGTAAAAACATTCTACCCACCCTTTAGAGGGGAAATTTAGCTACCAAGTACGAGACATACACCATTGGGATATTTTATTCACTAGGGATAGGTCTCAAGGCCTTATCCATGCTCATGTGGGATCCATTATGAGGTTTTCCATAGCATATTATCCATGAGACCCTTTCCATGGTCCAACAATACAAACCAATGCCTTAGAGACTAAAATATAATTCTATCATTTATAGACCATGCATAGCGTCCAAAACCACTACACTATCCCTTTAAATGGAATATTTATCCCACAAGTATAATATGGACACCATAAAAAGTTTATCATACTAGGGATGTTAGTTTTTCTACATTGATTTCATTGGATCTTTATCTAAAACAACTACAAGCACAGCAAGATATCTAAGATGCATAAGATACATAAGACACTAACATTTTCATTGGGGGAAACCATAAAGGAGAAAACCCCGCAAAATTCCTCAAAATATTTCTGTCACTAAGACAATATCACAAGATGGAAAAACCCAAGAACAAGATGTCTCATCTATCTCTCTCTCTCTTCCTCCTCACCTTCTCTCTCCTAAACCTCACATGAGAGAGTCTGAGTATGTGTGTCAAATGAGGAGGGTTCCTCCCTATTTATATCCCTCAAGTGATTTGACCTAAAACATGACTAGGCTGACCTCTTACCCTACCAGGTCCAACTTCACCTACGGAGACTCAATAATACACTTTATTATATTCATCTTGGGGGCCACTACCCCGACTTACAAGAGAGGTTGTACCTCAAGGACCATATACAATAATGACATCACAAAAGGAGGGAAACACACCTTTGATGGGGGTACAACAATATACAATAATAATATACATCAGAATATCTTTTGAAGTTACAATTACAAGAACATTCCCTATTAACTAGGAAGGTATTCTCTTGATACAGTCATCAACACATATGATCATGTCATCGATGACTGATTCATCAATGCTGTTGCTACCATAGTCCTCATATTGTCCAATCTATCCATCATAGGAAGTTTCCACAAAGGAAACCTTGTTTCATGTTGGGTGTAGGACTAGTCCTCATCTAGGTCTTCCATAAGAAATCCATTACGTAGGTACAACCCAAGACCATTCATTACATTTCCGTTGCAATCACCTGTGTCTCCTACGGTCATATCATCCTATCCAGATAATCTCACCATCATACATAGAGCACACATAGCACAACCCAAATGCATATCATAGACTACGTGTGTTCTACCAGCATAGGAGCATGCCAAGATCTTTCACGTCACCATGAAAACTTGCATCTTCCACTACGCGAGAATCTCCTAGGAGCACACCAAATGCATTACAAATTTCTACGGTCAAACCATCTTCTACAGACATATGAGCATGCCAAGATATTTCATATCACGAAGACAACCTGCATATTCCACTATGTGAGAATCACATGGGAACACATCAAGTTCCTTGAGACCCATCATCTCCAACATGGGAACACACATACAAGGACTGATTACGACTGAACAACCTACATACGATGCCAAAATATTTTTTGTTCTAGGTCAACCTCAAGGAATTATTACATTCAAAAAACCTCCGTACTATTATAGGATCTTTTACACTTAAGACAACCTTCCAAGAATTATTAGGCTTCAGTAACCTCAATACCATGCCAAGATCTTGTACACTCCTGGACAACCCACAAGACTGATCACATACGAGCAACCTGCATACCACACTAGGACATTTTACACTCTAGGACACTCCATACTAGGACTAATTACATCCAAGAATGTGTGTACCATGCTAGGATATTTTACACTCAAGGAAAACCCATAGGATTGATTACATCCGAGCAAACTGCGTACCACACCAGGATATTTTACACTCAAAAGGAAAATCTATCTCCTTTCCCAAGTGAGAAACCATACATCTACATCTTCTATCCTCTCACCATATATAGCATAGGAGCATGCCGGGATGATTTACATCACAAATACAACCTGTATCTCTGACCATGCTAGAACTTGTTACTCCCTCTTTCTAGGGTGCTTGTTCTAGATCACACCATGTCTTTCTCTAAAGTACTCAAACTTCACTCTGGCTAGAGATTTGGTTAATACATTGTTTATCTGCTCGTCTATTTCCATGTACTACAGATTCATTTCTCTTCTATACAACATATACAAAATATCTTCTTTCGACACATATCTTCTTCTGTTTCATCTCTTCTTTCGTCATGTCTCTTCTTCTATCACAACTCTTCTTCTGTTGCAACTCTTCTTTTTTGTCTTGTGACTAGATTCTTTATCTTCCTGAGCATAATTCTGAATGAATTTTGCATATATTTTCTAGTGCCAATAGGACCTCAACATTTACTTGTGTATTGTCCTAAATAGAATTAGTTTGAAACCTTCGTTGTTACAACCTTACTTTGAAAATCCTGAAATATTTTTATTATCCACTCAACCTCATCTCATTCTTTTGCTTCCATCTTCTTCAAAATTTCTACAAGTTTGGAACTGATGTGTTTCAAATTTTTAAGTCTTGTTGACTCTATCATTTTTCAAAATTTTTGGTGCACATGTTGAATAATACCTATAATTTCCTCTGCCTCTACTTGCAATTTTGTGACCCTGTCAATCCTCTTTTGTTGTTGTGCTCGCAGTGTTGTGACCTGCTGGTATAGCCTCTTCATGTCAGTAGACTTATACATTATATCTACTACTAGAAATGTCTTCATCTATTTTTTTATTTGGTTCACCTCTGTCTCAATAGTGGGCAATTGTTCTGTGACATTCTCTAACTCTTCATTTTCAATTAAAGATTCCCACATCTGAGAATCTTGCTCAACTACTTTGGCACAGAGTGCCTCCACCTTTTCTATTCTCTTTACATCTTTTGTTGTTTCTTTTATTCTCTCTTTTAGTACTTTTGGAGGTGTACTGCATGTCACATGTAATTCCAAATCCACGGATTTCTTACGGAGGTTCTCTACAATATCGCCAATTTGAAATACTTTGGCTTCTACAAATATCTCACGGGTCATGCCTTCATCAGTAAAATTGTTGCAATAAATTGTACTTATGGTTGGTTCGAGCCAGTGTATGTTCTCGTTCGATGTATTAGCTTTCTACTTTGATTCTTTAGTTGTTTTCTTCATATTCTGAACAAAATTGTTTGAGGATCTAACTTGATTGACCAATCCTCCTTCTTTGACCTTCATTTCCACCACTGCGACATTCTGAATGGAATACACTTTGTATATCAACATTATAGAGAAGCTTATGATGACATGGCCCATGTTTTTTACCATGGCATTCATTTCTTTTATCCCCAAGTTGAGTGCTTCACCCAACACTTCATTATTTATTGGTGGGATGGACGTCGACATGTCATTAGGTCACTCCTTCAACAAGATAGCTAAGTCCTCTGAGTCAGGAAAATGCAGTCTGTGGCTGACCACCATTCTTACTTCTTTTACTTCCTTATAAATAATTTGTAATACATACGTGATACTATTGTTTAGATGTGTTTTCTCCTCATCCTTATTTAGGATTTGATGCACAACCTCTACCATTATATTCATTAAAACTGTGCAATCATCATTGCTAAGGCTGAAAGTTCCAGCTGATTTGTCTCCTTTCCTCTTCTTATGACTCATCACAGACTTCTCTATCCGTTTCCTCTTTTCCCCTATTGTTGGGTCTGTCGAAGTCAAGCTTGACTCATTGTGGGTATTTTTTATGTTTTCTTTTGGTTTCTCCTTTGGCTTCTATTCTAGGTTCTCCTATGGGTTATCTTATGGTGTATTCTCTACCTGGCCCCCATCCTTATGTGTTATTGGCTCGTCCTATCGTACCTCTTCATGTGTATATAGTTGGTCATCTACAACAGGGACTCTCCATTATTCTGACCAATCTTGAATAATGGAATCAATTTATACAGCCTATAGTTGATACCGTTTCACAAGCCATTAGCGCAGTGGGTCTTTTTGCGACTACAAAAAGATATTATGGGCCTCGAACAAAATATGATAATGTTTTTGAACCGCTTAACAGTCGCCTTAGTGATTCTAGCCTGGTTTCTTTCATGATGTCGTGAGGGCTCTTCTTGTAAAAAGAACTCTATATTGTTATATCTTTTCCCCTGCTTGAAATATTTTTCAAACCATAGATTCTAGTGTCTATCTCCTCAACATAAAAATGGCACTTCGACCCCTTGGAAGTTTGTTGGTTCTGCCCCAGCAACAAACAAAATCAAAATAAGTAGTCATGAATGATGAAATGTGCTACAAGTAGGAAAGAACTTCAGTTGAGATTGAGGTTGTCTTATGACAAGTAGGAAAGAACTTCAGTTGAGATTGAGGCTTACTTAGCTTATAGCCAATGCAATGATGTGATGCTTCTTTTACAGGTCCTTTACAGGTAATAAGTTTGTTACCAGTTCCCAAATTGAGATTATTATCTCAACTAGCATAGAATTAAATGCTAGTATATTTATTTGTTTTACAGCTTTGAGAAGTAAAAGAGGTATCATTGATCTTATTATTTATGTTCATCATAGTTGCTAGTAATATAAGTATTTTTAGTAATATGAACTTAGGTCAGTTACGCTTTCAATTCACTATAACAAAACTTGTTTGTTTTATTTTCATCATGCTATTTTCAGTTTAATGCCTCTATGTAACTCTAGTAAAAGGCATCCCATATAGCAGGTTCCTTTGTTTATATACTTGATGCTGAAATAACCTCCCAGGTTTTTGTTTCTACAAACATCGAGTTAACCTAGGAAACCTATTATCTAAGTAAAGACATTAAGTATAATGACTGAAGGATACACATAGAACTAGTACTTAGTGCATAAGATAGTTTTAAGCTATTATAGTACTTATCAATTAGAGATGCATTAAAACAACTTGTATTTCTTTAAGCTACAGTGTTATTACTTTTTATGTAAGGAAGGAAGAATTATTTATATAAGAATTCTATCCTTTCCATCTTTTGTATAAATCCTCATCTCATAAGGTATAACTAATAAGCAATACCCTAGTACCTTAATCATAATATCAATTCAATATCTAAGCCAACATGCTAGCTATGCATCTTTCTATAGTTGCAAGTATATATATATATAT